>SNQJ01S0030065.1:241632-251808 GCA_010110895.2 Picea sitchensis
AACCTTGATTCCTTTTGGGGTTACAAAGACAATGAAAAGAGTGAACAAGAAGATGAGAATATTGAAAAGTTGAAGCATGTTGAAAATGAAAATAGCAAGCTTAGAAACACAAACATAATACTAAAAGGTGAATTGAGTAGTTGTGAAGAAGAGAATTACAAGCTTGAAAAGACCATTAATATCTTGAAGAAACAATTATAAGATTATGAGAAACTGAAAGAAGAATTATATCACAAAAAAGGGGAGCTACTATTGACAACAAAAAAGTTGAAGAAGTTCGAAAAAAGCACTGAAAAATTAGATGAGATCCTTAGCAGTCAAAGATCTCCAAACGACAAGATAGGACTAGGATACCATGACAGTTTGAAGACAACAAGGCAAGAGAATAAAGTTGAAAATGATGAAACCAACACTCCAGAACAAGTTGAACAACAAGATAGAAGACTAGAATTCAGAAGTAATGAGACATCAAGAAGATGCTCTCCCATCAGGTATGGAAGAAATCATTATGAAGGAAACTACAGAAGCATAGATCGTGAACCCAGATGTACCACACCATAAATAATATCACTTACGCCCAGGTATCAAAATTTATTTCTTGGACATTGTTATACTTGCGGAAATTTTGGACACAAGGCAATCAATTGTAGAATCAATGAAAGGAATAACTATGCAAGCTACATGAATGGTGAAAATAGTAGATATGGAAATTTTTGTAGACCTGTCAACATAAATTATAATCCATTTGACCCATTAATGGATCAAAATATTGTATGTTACAATTGCAATAATCTTGGTCACAAAGCACGAGATTGTAGAGAGATGAAGGAAGATAATCATATGTCAAATGTCTGCATACCAACTACAACATGGAAAAGGAAAGAAATTCTACACAATGAAAACTGTCGAATAACATTGGTCACTAAAGAATGCAAATAAGAAGATGAATGGTTCATAGACAGTGGGTTCTCATCTCATGTGACCAGAGATCAAAGAAAATTTGTCAGCTTGAAGAAAAAGGGTGGAAATGTTGCATTTGGATATGACTCCTCTACCAAAATACTTGGAAAAGGAACTGTAAAGCTTGGAAGTGAAAATGTAAAAGCAGGAAAAGTCCTATTGGTTGAATATCTGAAGCATACTCTCCTCAGTGTCAGAAAAATATGTGATCAAGGATACACTCTTACATTTGACTCCCGAAAATGTAAAATCAGAGAAAATAACTCAAGAATATTGGTTTCAACTGCAAAAAGAGGACCAAACAACATATACACCCTACACATGAATAAGAGAGAGAAGACAGAATCCATGAAAAAATATTCCAAGGAATAAAAAGTCCCAAAGACCAAAAATAAGGATGAAGTATTATTGAGTGCCACATGTTCAGGGGGAGCAACCCTAAAGAAGAAGGTTACCTTTTTCCATTAAACTCAAGGGGAGAAACCCTACCCTTTTCCATTGATGTCAAAGGGGGAGAGAAATTGGGATCAAGGTGATAGGGGGAGCATGATTTTTGCCATCAATGACAAAGGGGGAGATTGTTGGAAGATTGGTTGTTGTCATTGATGTCAACCCTAGTCATTGGTTTTGGACCGCAAGATTGATGAAGGTATTTAGACATGAAGGACAATGCACATGTAGATACAACACCCATGGATGGATAGTATACATCATTTTTTTTCCAGTGATATGTGGCATGTCACGTGGATCCTCATGGTTGAGGAAAAATGAATTTTTGAATATGGCAAAGTGAATTGAAGAAGGAAGTACATGTAGGCCCTGAAGATAATTAAAGAAAAGAATTACAAAATAAGAAAGTGTCAGGTCGGCCCTAATTTTAAAAGGAAGTGACATAAATAGTAAAAATAAATATCATTATACATTCATTTGATACACAAGTCAAATTTCAGAGGAAATCAGAAGTAAAGAAGGATAGATTTCAAGGGAGGATGAAGTCTTTTGGTGATGTGTTCTAAGGTATGTTATTTTCAGGTCATCTTACCATTTTCGTTATAACTTTTTTTTCTAGAAAAATTCAGATGGTGAAATTTCTATGGTATTGAGAAGACATATCAAGGTACCTTTGGTAAAATTTCTAAATCTTTATTCGTTATAATTATGGAGATACACTTTGTGGAAGATAGGGTTTTTGACCAATCCTGAAGCTAGTCAATAAATAGGTGTTCCGGGTAAAACAATCATAACTTATTCTTAGAGAATCCAAATGAAGTGGGACCAATTTAATTGGAAATAGTATGGAATGTAGGTTCTTGTGTGTGATTTTCAGAATTGGATGTTAAATATTGAGTGCGGGGCATTATGTACAAGTTAGCTATCTTGAATAAACCATAATTGAATAACGTCTACCATTCTTCATATAAATTCTTTTTGGGGAGGATTCAAGGAGTGAAACTTGGAGAAGTTTCAGAGAATACATTGAGTAATATTATCTACAGGATCAGAGTATTCCAAGTATTGAAGAATTTCATAAATTGAAGAAGTCTTAGGAAGCATTATCAGGTTCTATGTGATGGTTGGTTGATGGTCATGATTTAATGTAAAAATTTATTATCTCTCATATATTCTTGGGTGGAAGGAAGGGGAAAGGATGGAGAGTTCAACTCTCTCTTGACATTGGAGGATTGTATCTTCCTCTTGGAGGTTTATCCCTCCCTTTACATTTGGAGGCTGTAGCTACCTTTGGAATTCACTACTTCCCTTGAACAATAACTATTGATTATTTCTCATATATTGTGCATGGTGTATTGTGGTGTATTGGTGTAACTCTTATACTATTGTTCATTGCTCATTGGATATAATTGAATGGATTAAGTATAATTTGAAAAGGTTTGTAAATTGTACTTGATACTGATTCACCTCCCTCTCAGTATCAACACTAATAGCCTCTCTAGGGAAAATCCTCAAACCCCCATAACCATTTGTCATGTAGACAACAAAATACAACTACACATAGAAATAAGACATACCTTTTGAACCTGTAGATAGATATTTTGTACCTGATCATTGTAGACCTTCCTAGGAGCTTGCTTTCACACTCTAGAGACCTGGCATCTTCATATCCTCTTTCATGTTTTTTTGAAACTATACATGCCATTTTATATTGTCAGCCCATGTATGTGCGTGCCCTTATCTATTGCATCCCCTGTACACCTTAAAAACTAGGGTTTTTTTTCAGTATTTTTTGCAATTCTGAAACTTTCCTAGTCAACCCTTCATGCTTCCTCAGACTTGCATAACTTTATATATATCAATGCGTACCTGCAATAAACCTTACAGAATAATAGATATTCAATGTTATCAATAGGTGTTAATAGGAGAGACTTTATCTCTTATTTATACTTCCATGTAGCTTCCTCAAGGGGTTTCCTTCTGACCAACTTAACCCAATTTCCTTCTTTTAGGAATAACCCACTTCTAACCACTTTTCCTCTTCTAACCCACTTTGATACAAATAGTAAATTCTCCACTTCTAGTTGCAACTAATTTATTTTTAATTATTTTCTTATTGCAACAACTTAACCCATGATTAACTCCTAGTTTCACCCACTTGACTAGTCAACTTCTTCTAGGAGATTCTAGAATAATTTGACTTCTTTGACCTTCTAGATAACTCATGAGGATTCTCCAACTTCACAAGGCCATAACTCTCTAACCGTGAGAAGTTATGTGACGTTCCACATATCATCAGAAATGGCATGACATGTACTATCCATATAGAATAGTATTACCTACAAATATACTAATATTCATACCAGTATACATCAAACAAGATTAAGTCCCTTAACCATACTATTGGAGCTATAAAAGTTGTTACCAAACTTTCTTCAAGATTCGACATCAATGACAACCAACCCAATTAATCAACACCAACTTCATTAGTTGGAGTATTTATTGGATATTTGTAGCCATCTACCACAATCTGCTAGATTTCCATGCCAATATCCATAATGTAGGTCTTCAATTTGATTTTCCAGAAGGTTAAACTTGTATTATTGAATAGAGGAGGTCTGGTTGAAGAAGAGAGATGTTGATTGGCCATTTTTCCTGAAGGATATTCCTTCCAGTTGTTATACTGTCACCGAAGGAACCTCGCTCTGATACCAATTGTTGAATACTGAGAGCGGGGGTGAATTAGTATTCTTACTTATATTTTCCTTTTGAATAAAATAAATTTGTGATCTTTTCAATGAAAATAAAAGCATCATTCAAAACACATTTGAACATAGAACACCAAATATTTAACATGGAAAACCATAAGGGAGAAAAAGACAAAGAAACTTGTTTTAATGTGATCAAGGATCCAACCTATTATTACAATCCTTGCAAGCACCCACTTGCTGGAGACACCAATCCACTTTTCAAAGTTTTGCAAGCACCCACTTGCAGGAGACACCAATCCCCTTTTCAATGTTTTGCAAGCACCCTCTTGCCAGGCACCAACCTCATGTTCCTGATATCTTTTCTTCATAGAATCATAATATATATTTATTGTTCATGTAGCAACTAATCCTTTATATATGTTGTTCTTGCAACTGCTAATCCTTCATATTTATTTATGTTCCTATTCCTGCAACCATTGATCCTTCAAATTCATTCATGTTCCTGCAGAGTGGTTCCTACAATTCCTTTCTATTCTTGTTCTTGTTCCTGTAGTCGCTAATCCCTCAAATCAATTCCTATTCTTGCATCGTGGTTCCTGCAAATCCTTTATGTTCCTCTTCTTTTTCCCATGGTCACTAATACTTTATATCTGTTCATGTTCATGTTCCTACAAACACTAATCCATCAAGTATGTTCATGTTCTTGCAACATGATTCTTGTTCCTACAATTCCTTTTTGTTCTTGTTCTAGTTTCTACAGTGCATGTCATGTTCCTGCAATGCCTTTCTCTCATTAACAAATTGTGCTTCTCATCTTAGATTAACTCATTGTTCTACATGCTCCACACTTGTACAACTATTCAATTTTATAACATACTTATTCTAGTTCCTATAGTGGTTTTGTTTCCCATAGAAAAATCAATACCATTGTATAATCCCACAATATTTTTCTTAACCATGTCAATAGGCAATTTCAAATTTCCTTCCACAAAAAAAATACTTCTTGTGTGAAAACCACCAAGAGTAACTAATGCATATATAAACCCATATTGACAAATTCAACTTGATCACTTCCTTTCCTTAGCCAACGCCAACTCAGTAATTACTTTGATAACACTCCACTTTGACATCAATGACAACACTTTCTCAATAGTTTAATGAGGACACTTACATTATTGACTTCACACTCTACTACCTCATGGGGCCTTATTTAGTAGAGATGTAATTTAATAAAATAAGTACCAATATATTCCATTAACGAGGGGAGTTATGATGCCCCCCTATAATTCTCTTTCCCTTACAAAGTAGCCTTCTCCTCAAGGCTGAAGATGAGGAAATTGATGGAGAATATTTGATGGTTGCCATGTAGCATATTCAAATTGTGTATCCTTCCATTGAATCAAAAATTCTTGGATAGTGTGTTGGTGAATATGACACTCTCATTTCTCCAAAATGGCCTTAGGTTGTGACTAAATGGACCCTCCTTTTCCAATTATGGAAGGTTTCAATGAACTCTGCAATTGGACCTAAGAACTTTCTTTGAGCAAGATACATGACAACTTGGTGTAGTTTAGAATGGATGGGAAGAGTGTATTTGTAATTCACTAGACCTATACATTTGAGTACAATATAGGGTCCATAAAAGTGTGGAGCTAACATGACACGTCTAGTGGCTTTTCTCCTTGAGTGAGGTATGCATATGGTTGGAGATGCAAGAACACTTGATCCCCTTCATCAAAATTTCATTTGGAGGGATGTTGATCAATCTATTGCTTCATGAGATTTTGAGCCAACACCCAATTACCTTTGAGGGTACAAAGAATGTTAGCATGGGATATCAGGTTCTTTTCTACCTCCTAAACCTTAAAGGGGCCTAGAAAGTATGATATCACTAATGAGGGAAATTATCCATAGATTTTATGAAAGGTGGTTGTTTTAGTAACACCATGATAGGTAGTAATGTACCACCATTTCACCATGGGTAACCATTTGACCCATTGGGCTTGTTGTTTTGAAGAAAATCAACTTAAATAAAATTCAAACATTTGTTGGTTTCTTCTACCCGGCCATTAGTTTGGGGGTGATGTGTGGTGTTGAGATTTAATTGGGTACCTTGAAGTCAAAAAAACTACTGCCATAAATTTCTAGTGAAGGTGGGATCACGATAAGTCCCAATGGATTTATTCATGCTATGTGTTTTAAAAATATTGTCCATGAAAATGTATGGTACTATGAAGGACTTGAATAGGTATTATAAATCACATAAGTGAGCATATTTGGGAAGGAAATTAAAAGCCACCATTATCAAAAAACAAATTCCTAATTTTTGTAACCCCACATTGAAATCCAAAGAAATGATAGACCACATAGTTGTATGAATGGGTAAGGGTTGTAAGGCTCATGGAGGTTTTACTATTTCCACTTTATGTCAATGGAAACTATCACATTCAGCTACAAAGGTGTGTTTGTTTTTCTTCATGCATTCACGAAGGAATGAAATCTTAATCCTAACATATGTTTTCTGAAACCTATAATTACCCATTGTGGGATAGGAGTGTAATTTAGATAAAATTTTGGATTTAAATGAGGAATATCAAACCAAAACAATAAATCCTTTATGGTGGAGCTTATCATCCTGCCAAGTGTAACATCGATGTTCTTGTGGGTCAACCTCGAGTTAGTGGATCATGTGCATGATCTTGGCATACTATGACCATTCTTAACATAATTGTTATAGTCCAAAAATGCCTTACCTATGCATACATGACATTGGCCTTTCCACTTACATATTTTTCCAAAATACTGCTAAGGCTTATTCTTAAAAAAACATTTTTTGGAAAGTGTAAGCTCGTTGTTGAACTGATAGCCCGCATACACACGCATGTTGCATACTAGTTAGCCCACGTACATACATGACTTGCATGCTAGTTATCCCATGTTTACCTCCAAAAGTTGCAAAAAATATAAAATTTCAAGGAATTTGACAAAGTTTACAGGCTATAGATAGTTTCCCAACCCTTTTACCCATTGTATACCATCCCCAAACCAAATAACAATTTTTTTCTTATATAAAAATAGGTCTTGGGGTTGCATTTGAAGAACAAGCAAGAGAATAATAAAACTATGCCAAAATCCCTTCCCCTTCTTATCCCAAGTTTTGCATCCTATTCTGATTTTTGGCCACATCCTTCCCCTCCAACCCTTTCTCCTTGTACAACCCTTTCTCCTTTCCCAAGTGATAAGTTGGTTGTGAGAATCTTGCATGGGATTTATGCAGTTAGAGCCATGATAGAGGATCCCAGAGCTGGTTCGTGGAGTGATTTCCGATGAAGGTTGTAATCCTTTTGATCTTAATAGAAAATAAAAGAGTTCATTCTTCTCCCAAACAAATATGTCTATATTATTTTATCGATTTATGCATTTATGTCAATATATGAACATTGAAAGTGATAAGTAGAGATTGTATGTGTTATAGCATTGTTTTCCTAAGTTTTTGTAGGTCAACTTTGTGAGGATACCCGTAATCTAGGAAGCTGCAAAAGTGAAAAAGGTCTACAACAGCTGCAAGGACTACAGGTGCACCCATTGACTTTTTTTCCTCTCTCTTGTCATTTAGTTTAGATAGTTTTGGGGTACTTTAAGGGTAGAACAATATTTTAAGGGGAATTCAACGTTGTGCTTGTATCTAGACCCAGTATAGGGGAATTTTCCTCGTAGCAGAATTAGTGACTCCACTGGGGAGTCTCTTTAGGGTCTTAGTGGGATATCTTGGTTTGATTTTATTTTTAGTTTATTTCTGATTTTTATGAGTGTTTTGATTCATGTTGGGTCTCTGGTCACCTTCCAGATTCCTACTAGCTTCCCTTGCCCAAGTTGTTTGTCTAAACTTTTTCTTTGTTTTGAAAATTTATAGAGGTGTACGCACCCTATGATTTGTACAACACACTTACATAGACATTATGCATTATACACAGCCTGTGTACATACGCATGCTAGCCGTGCATAACACGCATCTTTGTGGTTTTGGAAAAAAAATTCAAAAGATTTTCTTTTTCCTACTGGAAACTTGTGGTTCCCAAGTCCTCCTGAGTTCCAGAAGATTTTATTGTTTGGGGTTTAGACAGTTTGTAGGCTTAGATTTTTTATTAAATAAATAAAAAATAAATCCTCTTGTCTCTCTGTGTTTCCTAACATTTTTGGCTTACTTTTAGCTTGAATTTTAAGAAAACTGAGTTGAATTTAAAAAAAAAAATCCCCCCTCATGGTTGATCTGGGATATTTTCATCGAGTGACTTATAAAGATTTGCATTAAATGAGCATAAATCAAAGTGCACCATTAAAGAAGGAAACACTCAATAATGAAGAGGCATAAGCATCAAATCTGAAAACAAAAACTTGATAATGGAGTTCATCCCTGGTGGACTACATCTCTAGGTCCTGCTCTAAAATGGGTAGGATTTTTCATTAACTCAGCAAAAGAATTTGGAAAAATACATAAATATACCTCATTCTGAAATCAAGCTGCAAACTTTTTGCTCGAATCAAAAAACAGAAAGCACCATTGAATTCATGGCGTCAAATTACCCAAAAATGATTGTCTCCATGCCTCGATCCGACTCTGGCATTCCTAGGCCCAAGAAGAATTGTGTTTCAGTTTTCATGCCCTATAGCCTGTAATAAATGATGACATACTCTACCTTGAAATGCATCCCTGACCATACCATGTGCTCCTCCCCCTAAGCATTGGGTGAATGCACCTTTTAAGTAATTAGTGGGGTGTTGTTTACAATGTTGGGTCGTTGGACCCTTGGTTATGGCACATATATTAAGGCGTTAATAAGGGGGGAGGTATCGGGGTCAAGCCCATGGGCTTCCCCTTTTGGATTGAATGTTGTAACTTATATATATATATATATATATATATTTGAATATGGGTTTCTATGCTAGTTTGGTGATGGTTTTATCCATTGGTTGGTTAGATTTGGCAGGGTCTCGCCAGATTTGGAAGACCCACCAAACCTCATTTTTTTTTCAAAATTTTAATCATGAGTTTTCATTGGGAATTTTCCCACTGCCTCGTGGCAACCCATGATTGGGCCACGTGACAACCACCTATTGGACCACGTCAACCACTGCACTATCATCTTGCCACGTCAACACCACATCCCTATACATATGTCACATCAGCAGCCAACTCATGTTGCCACATCACCATGCCACATCAACACCACGTCACTCTATAGACTGTATGATATAGTACGTGGTGAAATCTTACTGGTCCATGGAATGGCCCAGAAATGCCAAATATGGATGACACATGGCAACCTCTCATGCTACCACATCACCATGATGATGTCAAAATGACATGTGTCACCTCCTGCACATGCCACGTATGTCGACATCATTCCTACTGGTGTTGACATCAGCAGTATGGATGCTGACTCATCCCCATGTTGATTGGGCTAGGTTGACCAAACTTTGATCGTGAATATATTTCGATCTATAACTCCATTTGATGAGACATTTTCACCATTGGAAATATTGCGACGCGCTCCTCGCGATGATTTCATTTTCACTGAGTTTTGAGAACTTTGAATTTTTTCCCTTTCTTTGTCTACTGAGGCCATTATGAGCATCTTGAGTTGCTTATACGAGTTTGGAGTTGTTCTTAGTCTTCGTTGGATCCTTTTGGATCATGCCTTCCCACTGAGAGATTTTTGGACCACCAAAAGATTTCATCAATCAATAGATAAGTGAGGGAAGAGTCCCCTCACCTTGTCCTTCTCAATCCACTTTTCCTTTCTTGGATGTGTTCCCTTTAATCCTACTCGAAGATTTTTAAGAACCAAACATCAATATAGCATAGAAAAACCTCAGGAAAAGTACTCAACACCTTGAAAAAGAGATAATTTCAGATAATGAGCCTCTTCGAGGGGGCAACCTCCTTTTACCCCACTTAAATGTTCAAGTACAAGAAGATTCAAAATGAAAATGTCTCCTTGGTATATATAGGAGACTAGGAGGTATAATTACAACTAATGGCCTAAAGCTGACA
>SNQJ01S0030065.1:251818-269803 GCA_010110895.2 Picea sitchensis
AGGAGACTAGGAGGTATAATTACAACTAATGGCCTAAAGCTGACATAAATAAAATAACATTACTAATATAATATGCCCCAATTAAGGGGTAATGAGCCAATATTAGGGATTAACAAATATAATCAACATCACCCCTACGTGAAGTCCTCATTCTTCTGTACAGGATGATATATTACTTTAACTCATCCAAGTACTCAGGAGAAAACTCATCAACTGAAGGTATTGAAACTTCCTCATCCTGATCCATGATCATGGGAGGCTCAAAAAGTTTCAAGTTCTCTACATTTACAACTAAGTAAATATGCATATAAGGTGGAATATCTAGATGAAAAACATCGGTACCACTTTTCTCCAAGATAGTGAAGGGTCCATAATGAATGGGCTTGAGTGTCTTGTCTTCACCCTTCAATCTCTCATTGTTGATGTGAATCCATACCCAGTCTATAACCTAGAACTGATGATCAACCATGTTCTTGTCATGTCGAGCTTTATATTGTTCTTGAATTTTCTCCAACTATTCCCTGACTGCTTGGTGCACCTGCTCAATCCTTTGGATGAACTTGCGAGCTCTATCATCTTCTATTTCTTCATTTTCATCGGTATCTCTCCCATACATCAAGTCCAAAGGAACTTTAGGTAGGTACCCAAAACATGTCTCAAAAGGCGAACTCTGAGTGGAGGAATGTAAGGATCGGTTGTAAGCATGTTGTACATAGGGTATTTGTTCATCCCATAACTTGGGATGCTTGTTGTAGTGGCCTTGAAGAAAAAGTACGATTGTTTGGTTTACAACCTCTGTCTATCCATCGTTCTGTGGATGAAAAGTAGTGTTCCTCTTAAATTTGGTGTCCATAATTCTCCACAAGATTTTACAAAAATCCCCAAGGAATCGAGTATCTCTATTCGAGATAATGGATGTGGGTAATCTAAAGTGAACCCAAACATACTGCAAGAAGATATTAGCATCCTGCTCAGCAGTGATATTCTTTTTACATGGCATCAAGATACACATCTTGTTGAACCTATCCACTACAACATAAAAATAGTCATGACCTCATTTTGACATTGGTAAACCCCCTACAAAATCGATAGAGATACTTTCCCATGGATGGGATGGAATAGTAAGTGGTGATTATAGCCCCAGTTTTCTATTAGTGGGCTTGCAAGTAGAACACAACATACACCCATTTACATATTTAGTTACAATTTCTTTCATTTGAGGCCAGTAGAAAAACCTCTGCAAATGAGCCATAGTTTTTCCTACCCCAACATTCCCAGACACAAGAGAAGTGGGATATTCTCGTATTACATGGACTTTTTCACTTGTAGGAATACATATCTTTCCAAGATGGTAGAGTAATTTTCCCTGTAGAAAATAGTTCTCTACTTGTGCACCATGGGCTAGCTTCTCATATACTTTTTTAAAATCTTCATCAATGGAATAGTGTTCCACATAGCTATCATGATACAAATAAGTATTCTTCAAAATAATAGAAGCACCAAAAGGAGGTCTAGAAAGCATATCAACTACCTTGTTACTTGTACCCTTTTTGTACTTGATTACCAAATGAAATTGTTGTAGAAAACCCATCCATATGTAGTTTAGATATTGTTGAAGTTTGGTTTGTGATTAGAGATATTGTAAGGGTTGGTGATATGTATGTATGATTGTTTCCTTCCCTAACAAGTAGTGCTTCTATTTCTTTATGCTTTGAACTAATGCATACAACTCTTTATCATATGTAGGATAGTTAAAAACAACTTGGTTAAAATTTTTAGAGTAGTAACATATAGGCTTACGATATTGCATCAATATTGCACCCATGGCGTATCCGCTGGAATCTTTCTTGATCTCAAAAGGCTGTTGAAGATTCGGTAGTGCTAATACTGGTGCATTATTGATATTCTCCTTCAAAGTGTCGAAAGATTTTTGTTGCTTTCCTTCCCACTAAAAAGTGTTCTTCACACTGGTTAAGGCATGCAAAGGAGCTGCTATAAAGGAGGATTTTGAAATGAACCTCCTCCAATACTAGACTGCACCTACGAGGCTCTAGATCTTGGTTACACTTTTTGGCTCAGACCAATTTACAATTACATCAATTTTGGAAGGATCAATTTTTAATTGTCCTCCTCCTACAATATGACCTAAGTATACAAGTGCAGTATTTCCAAATTCACATTTAGAAAAATTTACATACAAGTTTTCCCTTTGAAAAGTATCGAATACTTTCTTTACATGCCTCACATGTTCATCCCAAGTCTTGCTAAAAATAAGAATTTCTCCTAAATATACAATCAAAAAATCATCTAGGAAAGGCCTGAATACAACATTCATCACACGCATGAAAGTTGTCTAAACATTACAAATCCCAAATGACATAACTAACCACTCAAACAATCCATGTTTGGTTTTAAAGGAAATCTTCCATGCATCCTGTTATGCAACCCTGATTTGATGGTATCCAATGTGCAAATCCAAATCAGTGAAATAAACAACATTCTTTAACCGATTAAGTAAATCATATATACGAGGAAGATGGTATTGATTTTTCACCATTATTTTATTTAAGGCCCAATAATCGACACACATTCGCCATGTGTCATCTTTCTTTGGCACCATCATGATCGGAGAACCACAAGAAAATGAACTGGGTCTGATGACCCCTTGATCCAATAAGCCCTATATTTTCTTCTGGATCTTTGTCATCTCCACAACTGACATCCTCTACATGCCCACATTAGGAAGAGGATAATCCTATTGAACATGTATCTCATGTTGGATTTCCCTCTTAGGAGGTAATTCATCTGGCTCCTAGAAAATATCATCATACTTAGAAATAATATCAATTAATTCTTTCTTATGAGAAGGATCACATCCTTATAAAGTGTTGGATGTCCCGACATATTTATCTCTTATGACCATGAGTATATATCTCTTATTAGTGTTTATGAGTCTCTTCATTTGTCCTACACTAACAAGTGTTGTGTTTACCCTCACGCTGTGAGCTCCAACAATATATTCCACTCCCCCTTTAGTAAGATGGTACTTGTTCTCATGACGAAAGAAGTCTTATTTTCTATCATAAAGATAAGGAATTCCAAACACTATGCCACATATATAAAGTGATACAAAATCCAAATCCACTTCATCAATCAACTTTGAAGCAATAGAAAATATGAACCTACATTGTTTGGTGACATTAAGTTTTTCTTTATCACATACCCAACCAAAAGGATAAGGCTTTGGATGTGGTTTAGCTTCAGGACCCATCTTTTTGACAAGTGCTTCAGATATTAAGTTTACTTGGGAGCCTGAATCAAATAATGTATCTATCTTAGTGTGTTTAGATACAACTCTTATGTGAACAAATTCATTCCTCTTTCATTCATCATCATGATATTCATTATTGGAATTTGAACTAGCATGAAGGGAATCTTTACCTTGTACTGCAACCACAGTGATAGTTCCTTCATCTCCTGAATTAGAACCAAGATCTTGTTGCACTGTAGAAATGGTTTTTTTCTTCCCCTTTCCACCGAACTATTTCGATCTCTTCTCTGGATGTAGTTTCCAATAGTTTTCATCATCGTGACCACTTTTGTTGCAATGAGTGCAAGATGACTTTCCTCCTTCTCTCGTAAATGTGGCGATCTTCTTTTCCTTCCTTTTAAAATTATTAAAAGGTTTATGTGGGAGATTGGAAGGTTTCTTTGTGGGATCTTCTTGAGCATGCTTTCCCATGTTCTCAAGGTGTGTGGCTTGCACATAAACTTCTTCAAGACTGGTGGGGTTAAACAAGAGAAACGTATGATGAATATAACTATGAAGTGTGCCAATATACTTAATTAAAGTTTCATAAGAATCCAAAGGAATGTTTAATGCAAGAGATTTCTTCCTAAATTATTATGTGAAACTTTGCACAGTTTGACCTTTACTTTTCCTTAAAGTTTTCCATTCCATCATTGCTTTATGTAAATAACCCAATGGATAAAATTGCTTTCTTATCACTGATTTAAATTCTGACCATGAGGAAAGAAGATTACCACACTTACTTCTGTCCTGAAATTTTCTCTCCCACCATACGAGAGTGGTGCCTTCCAACCGAAGGGAATCCAGATGCACTCTAACTTCCTCTTCATCAAGATGTTCAACATGAAAATATACTTCAACCTATCAGATCCAATTATCTAGCTTTTCAGGATTAACATCTCCATTAAACATAGGTAAAGAAAATTTTACATCAATCTTTAATAATGGTTTCTTAAAAGTGGCTTTATGGATAGAATGATGAGAATGATGAGAATTCTCAGAGGAAGAAGAACTAGAACTTGATGGTGAAGATGAAGGCTCAGGAGGGTCTCCTCCATCCCCTTGGTTTACCGAAGCATCATCATCAACATGTGACTCCTTTTTATTCCCTTTCTTCTTCATCCTCTTCTCATAATATCCATACATTCGTTCAACCATTTCTGACATGCGATAAAAGACCATATGAATTTTTTTTCTCTTGTTCATCATGATTTTCTTCTTTTACCATTTTATTCCTTTGAGATGTACGACCAACTTCGAGATTGAAAGTATTAATAGGAGTTCCTTCACCCTTCTTATGCTTGGCCCTAGTAAGCATTCACACTCAACAATTCAATTCAAAGACAACTGCTCTGATACCAACATGAAACAAGATCTTTTCATCGAGCGACTTATAAAGAACTACATTAAATGAGCATAAATTAAAGTGCACCATTAAAGAAGGTAAAAATCAATAATGAAGAGACATAAGCATCAAATATGAACACAAAAACTTGATAAAGGAGTTCCTCCCTGGTGGACTACGTCTCTGGGTCCTTCTCTCAAATGGGTAGGCTTTTTCATTAACTCAACAAAAGAATTTGGAAAAATACATAAGTATACCTCATTTTCAAATCAAGCTGCAAAAGTATTTCTCATATAAGAAAAAATACAACGCCACTAAATTTGTGGCATCGAATTACCCAAAAACGACTATCTCCACACCTCGATTTGACTCTGGTACTCCCAGGCCCAAGAAGAATTATGTCTCAGTTTCCATGCCCTGCAACCTGAAATAAATGTTGACATACTCCACCTCAAAATAAGTGCCTGACCTACCCACGCGTGCCTCCCTCTAAGCGTTGGGTGGATTCACCTTTTAATTAATTAGTGGGGCATTGTTTACAAGGTTGGGACGTTGTTGGCCCGTTGGTTATGGCACATATATTAAGGCGTTAATAAGGGGGGAGGTCCCAGGGTCAAGCCTGTAGGCCTCCCCTTTTGGCTTAACTGTTGTAACTTATATATATATATATATATATATATATATATATTTGAATATGGGTTGTTTCACTATTTTGGCAATGGTTCTATCCATTGATTGGTTGCCAGAATTGGCAGGCTCTCACCAAATTTGGTAGACACGCCAAATCTCATTTTTTTTCAAAATTTTGATCACAGGTTGTCATTAGGCATTTGCCCACTGCCACATGGAAATCCATGACCGGGCCACATGGAATCCACCTATTGGACCACGTCAACCAATGCATCATAATCCTTCCATGTCAGTGCCATGTCATTGTATGAATGTCACATCAATGTCCAACTCAGCCTGCCACATCAGCGCCAAATCATTGTACGGACTACCATGCAACGAAATATTACAGGTCCATGAAATGGCCCAAAAATTCCAAATATGGGTGACATGTGGCAGCCTCTAGTGATGCCATGTCACAATGCTAACATGATGACATCAATGTGACATGTGTCACCTCCTGCACATGCCACATATGTTGTATGGATGTTGACGTCATCTGTACTGGTGCTGACATCAGTAGTACGGATGCTGACTCATCCCCCTATTGACTAGGCTAGGTTGACCAAACTTTGACCATGTATATCTTTCGATATGTAACTCTGTTTATCGAGTTGTTTGCATCAATGGAAATCTTGCGACCTGCTCTTCGTGATGATGTCATTTTCATTGAGTTTTGATAACTTTGATTTTTTTCCCTTTCTCTATCTATTGAGGCCATTCTGAGCATCCTAAGTTGCATCTGCGAGTTATGAGTTGTTCTTAGTCTTTTCTAGATCCTTTTGGGTCAATGTCTAGGGGGGCCATGAATCGTGTATTATGAAGTTTCTTTTAGCATCTTTTGTTAGTTTTTCTTTGATTGGAAGAAAATAAAAAAACATAGTTTTTTAGGTCTCTTTCTTTCTTTATGTTTTATTTGCATTGTTATTTTAAAAAGAAAAAAAGAATTAGCATAGGGTTTTGTTTTCTTCTCATCTTGAAAGCATTTCAAAATAAAAATAAGAAAGAAAATTATTTCATTTTCTCTTTTGTTTCACTCGAAAGTTGCATTGTGCATTTTGCATTGCAAGCAGAAAAGATTGCATTTTTATGTTTGAAGGATTGTTGATGTTTTTTGCTTGAAACTCTTTTTCATTTGTAGATTTAGTGTAAAGTCTTCCTTGCCAATTTTTGTAGATTCTAACCTTGTACAATATCTATTGCAAATAGATATTAAAAAAAAGAACAAAAAATATACAATGGAAAATACAAACATTACACAGAGATTTTTTCCCTGGAAACCCAAACCGGGAAAACCAACATTTTCTATATTCATTCATATGTTACATTTTTTACAATAAAATATGCATATAGGAGCCAACAACATCCAAAAACCTAACCCAATGACCTGTATTAGTCCAAAACCCTAATTCATTAATCGAAAATAGAAAACCATCAGCAAAAAAACATGTGTCGAAAAACCACCTAAATACGTGACATGTTTACTGAGGCAGGTGACACATTTCCCAAGGCAAAAAAAAGTATTTTAGGGAGGTGTTTCCCCTGCACCCCCCTTTGTGCCCGGTGCAGACACTCAGACACTACTACTCATGCAAAGAATATAACACATACCCAACAATTTTCTAATTAGTTTTTTTTTTCACAAGAGTCTCAAAAAACATAAGTTACACTTCCATTCCTTGAGTGATAAAAGCCCCTAAAATGAATGCGCTAATCTAAAATATATTAGTGACATTTTTTCTAGGGTTCACCAATATCTTAGGATATGAACTTGGATTAGGTGTGGAGAGGTAAACTCTCCAAGGACAACCAAGACTTAACTTAGGTGTTTGTGATAGGGTGTGAAAAATCCACTTTGTAATTACTCAACCCGGGAAGCTCCTTTCACATAGGAGTCAAACACGAGGTCGTGTGGAGAACGATGATAGAGATATCCACTCTTGATCCTAAAAAAGTGTTTGGGAGAGTGTGTATTGGGGGTGAATCCTGTAGAGTTACTGGCCCAACTTGTCTCAGACCTCTCAGACACTTGGATCCATCCAAGGTACTCTAAGAGTGATTCCGACCTTATTGCATTTCAGGCCTCATGAGGATATTTGAGCTTAGTTACCCTACCCATACACTCTCTCTAATGTTGATCGTACCCCCTTTGGTTTTTGATTACAAGTTGGTGGCCTAGTTTCCATTATATAGGTTGACACACAGGTGACTGTGAGGGGTGTATCGCGATACTTGAGGCAGACTTTGTATTCTTTGGGTGACACTTGAAGGGAATCTCAGTCGCAGGTCTGGGTAAGTTCTTCTCCTATCCATTCATTTTCCTTTGTGAATACTTTGGATGATCATGACTTCATCTCCCTAGGTTGGAAGCATTCAAAAGGGTGTTTTGTTTTTGTTTGTATCTTTTTAGGATTTTCTTCTTAGTGGTGTGCTTTGTGCTCCCTAGTTTTCCATAGTGAGTTAGTCAATCATTTCTTTGGGTCTCTGACCTAAGGTGGTATACCGCCCACTCCACTGGTCGTGAGGACCTTTTGGTCTTTCTCTTAGAAACATGGAATCGTCTCTTTATAGGTGTTTTTTATACCACTGGTTTTCTAGAGTCAGTGTGTGATACTTTTACGGACTCGAACGATCCTGCAAGGGAAGAACCTATGCATAATATCTTCATGGAAAAAGTTACTGACGATACCAAAAAAGGAACCCCTTCGCAAGGGGATTCTTGTGATTTTCCTTTCTTTGGAAATGTTGGTGTCCCTTTGATGGCCACGTTGTACATTCCTGTGTTGAATGTGGAATTTCCATTTTGGTTGGGTACCTTTACAAATATCCCTAATGCTCTTAAAGCTTCTTAGTTAAGAACCTTATGTCATGGGAATCATGTTGATGTTCCTTCATCAACAAATTATTCTCCTCCTCCTTCTACCTTGTCTGGTGAAAGTCTAGCTACTAGTAACTGGAAGTATAAACGAAATATAAAGATAAATAATAATAAGAACAAATTACCAACCTTTGTGAGTCATGTTGGAGATAAGTTGTCAACCTCTACAAGTCATGTTGAAGACTAGCACCTAGACTCTGCAAATCATGTTGGGGGTAAGCACCTAGCCTCTCCAAGTCATGCTGGGGGAAACGTTCTAGTGACTGCTATTCATACTAGAGATAGGTTTGTAGCCTCTGAAAGTCATGTTATCGACCCATCACCAACCTCTACAAGTCATGTTGGAGATGTGAAACCAGCCACTGCGAGTCATGATGGGGGAATGAGTCTCGTCAATGCGAGTCATATAAGTGATATGACAACAACCTCTGTGAGTCATGTTGAGGAAAAGAAACCAACCACTGCTAGTCATGTTGGGGGCATTTATTCTATTAAGAAACATAGACGGATATGATGTAAGCCTAATTTCCCTTGTAAGCTTTGCAAGGAAGATCACCTTACTCATTTATTCCTTGGCCTTCTAGAGGCACGAAGATTGTGGTCCCTATCTGCAAGCTCTTCTAATTCTGAGTCTTCTAAGGTTTCCTCAGAGTCTATTCAACCTTTGGTTGATGAAGTGGTCATGCCAATGCAATCTTCAGCCGATCCCACTCTTCTTTTGGGGGGTGATGCACCTTCAGACCATGTTATTTCACAACCTATTCAGCTAGTGGTTGAGGAAGTGGTCACGTTGATGCAATATTCGACTGATCCCACTCTTCTCTTGGAGAGTGTTGAGTATACCAAAGTGGTCATGTCAATGCAATCTTCAGATGATCCCACTATGCTCTTGGAGAGTGTTGATTCTACCAAAGTGATCATGCCGATGCAATCTTCGGCTAATCCCACTCTTCTTGGATGGTTTTGATTCTACCAAAGTGGTCACACCGATGCAATATTGGGTTGAACCCACTCTTTTGATGGGGAGTGATGTGTCTAACGACTATGTTTTTAGCATTTCCAGTTCAATATTTTCAGAACAAGGGGGAATTCCGCTCACTTCGAGCACACACCCTCCAATTCATAGGATGGTTTACTTTGATTGGAATGACCTTGTTGAGCCTCACCTTCTTTCTTCTGCACCCTTTCAAATAAGGGTTGAATTTAATTCAAAAACAAATGTATTGTAGATGAATGAGCCTCTACAAGTATTTTATCCTCCTCATCTTGGAAAGCTTTGGGTTCTCTCGAGATTGTGTCTTCATCGCATGAGCTATTGTCTTTTGACAGATGTCCTAGTGAATATTTTTGGATTCTTCCTCAATTTCCTACCTCGTTAGGTGGGAATACTGTCCTTGTCGATGTTATAGTGGTGCAAGTCCCGTTATATTTCAATATGCTTCTCGGGCATGATTATGTATATTCTATGAATGTTGTGGTGTCTACACTCTTTCGGGTGATGTATTTATCTCAAAATGGAATCATTGTCACTATTGACCAGTTAACATTTGATAATCACCATCCTAATTTGGTGTTAGTTTAGGATACCTCTTTATATGTTCCTAGTATTTGTGTAGGCTCTGCCCCGCCATAGGTTAATTATGTGGTGTCTTATCCTCAGTGTTCAATTACTCATGAGAAGGAACTTGTTCAATCATGTTTTCCTTCTCGAGACATGGTCTTGGAAATTGATCAGTTTTTTTATCCAATTGGGGCATGGGAGCCCTTGATTCCTCCTCTTGGTCTGAGTGGTATTGAATCTCCTTTTGAGTCTTATCTCGTTGTTTTTATATCCTCAATCCCTTTTTCTTGTTATTCTTTGTTGATAGACTCTTATAGTCCTGGCCAAAACCTCCATCATCATATGGAATATGGTTAGTTTACTTCTCCCTTTGGGATTGTCAACCCTCCTCGTTTGTGTGATTTATCAGATTTTGAATTGCCTTCGGATGTGGCTATCCTTGAAGCCATGACTATTGTTTCTATACCATGGGAATACTTACACTGTGGTTTGTGTTTTATTCCCTTTTGGGACATTTTCCAGGTTGACTATCGAAGAGACTCTTGGTCAGAGCCTAGTAGAGGGCTCTACCTGAACCAGTACTATGCATGAGCCGTAAGGCTGTGTGATGTTTTGTACCATATTGTACAGTCCAAGTTTTTAATTTTCAAGTTTTTTATTCATTAGCTCCTCTTATTTTATGAAGTTTCTATCTATATTGGATCTATTAACTTCTATATGAGTGTTATTGTCCTTATATGCAAGATCTTGGAGAAATTTTTCTTTGAATTTTGTTCATCCTATCGATCCTTTCTGATAGGTATTGGACTCTAAAGTGGCATATTGGTTAGGTTCTCACCACCGTGCATTTTTAATATTTTTTACTTTTTCTCTTTGTCATAGGATCGATCCCACCAAAGTGTAACACATAACCTTCTTCCCTGGTTTAGAAGTGTCGTAATTGGGTGGTAAATCCTTCCTCTACATGGATGCCCTAGGTAGATCCTTTGTTATATTTTGGAATCCATGTTGTGAGTTTTATCCATAGGATTGGGAGTCCTTTTTAGTCCCTCCATGATTTTATATTGAAGCCTCATTCCTCTTCATATTTTCTAGGTCATACCCAAGGGACTCCCTATGAGCATGATTTATTGTCTTTCAGGCTCACTTAAACTTTGAAAGCAACATCTAACTGGAGATTATTTTTTTTATTTTCGGCCTCTTTTAGATTACTTAAGAAAAGAATCCCCCATGGATTCTTCTTTCATTCCATTTTTAGACTCTCTAAATTGAAAATATTGACGAGCGATCTTGTTTCCCTTCATGCTCGTCAAAAAAAAATTGAAGGCACATCTGTTTGGTGGTAGTTTACCTCTTTTTGGGTCAATGCGATTAATTCAAAAATATAGGTATTCCCTAGGAGGTTCAGTTCGATAGGAGAGCATTCTCAGGCATAAGTTTAACCCTTTTTCAAGCCCGAGGGACTAAATTTTTGAAAAATGGCCATTCTTCTTGGATTTGGTTTATCTCTTTTTTGAGCCTTGGAGATTACTTATGAAAAAGGAACCCCTTCGAAGTCCATAGTTAAGATCTTTTTAGACTCCCCAAATATGAAAAGATCTTTGAGTGACCTTGTTCCTTTCACACTTCTTAATTGGTCCAGAAATAACATCTATTTGGCATAAGTTTAACCCTTTTCTGACTAATAGATTATCCAGGAAAAAGGTATGCCTCTTGAGACATGTCTCGTTGGGATATTTCTCCTAAGTTATGTTTTATACTATTTTGGGCTAAGGAGACTAAACTTAGAAAAAGGTTGTGAGTCCATAGTTAATCTCTTTTGAGACTCCTTAAAATTGAAAAGATATTCGAGTTATCTTGTCTCTGTCACACTCATTAAAATGGTTTTGAAGAGACATACTTTTTCTACAAGTTTAACCCTTTTTCGAACCGACTGAACTAGTTATGAAAAATGAACTCTCTGGAGTCTTCTTTTAGTGTTTTTCAGACCCTCTAAATGTGAAAAACCACCGAGCTTACCTTCTCCAGGCTTGTAAAATTTCACATGGAAGGAGTCTTGTTGTGTCATACTTCATCGCATCACATGTATCATCCTTGCATCTTTGGCCTAATGTTGGATTCATGTTGCTATTAACTGAACCCTCAAAGCATTCCTTAAATGCCAGCCTTGTAGCACTTTGTACCTTGTGATCTAACACCTTGACCCATGGAGGAATTTTCTCGAGTGTCCTTATCATGCAAATTTCTCCTTTCCCCG
The DNA here is from genome assembly GCA_010110895.2 of Picea sitchensis. NCBI lineage: Eukaryota > Viridiplantae > Streptophyta > Pinopsida > Pinales > Pinaceae > Picea > Picea sitchensis. The sequence goes on from SNQJ01S0030065.1 coordinate 263,839, forward strand.
AGTATCAGTATGTTCCATGCGCTTGGAACTAGTTTTCTCACATGCGACACTCGTTCCTTCTTTGTAACATAGAATTATTTTATTCTTTTTCAAGCTCGTTAAAAATTTGAAAAAGACAAAAAAATAAAATATTCCAAAAAGAGGGGATGGGATATACATTCTCTTTTTTTGGAAGCAAGATAGGCACCCTTGGACAAATCACATCCTTTCATTTGTTCTCCAATCATTGGGATATAGTATGACCTTAGGAAGTTGTTCTCGTTACATAGAGCTATGTCCTCCTCTGTTTGGTTACTCTTCCAAACATATGGAGAGTTTGTGGTGCCTCTTGTATCACAGGCTTATGTCAATATTCAACTGCTTGAGTCTCATCATTTTTGTTGTGATTTTTTCCAAAGGAATTTTTATCCAACCTGAGTCGGCCATTCTGTAGTTTATCTCTTGACCTTCATGAGTCGACCATCCCGAGAGTCCAGTAAAGTTCTATTCAAAATCAATGAAGTTTTGTGCCTGATGATCGAGATCCTCTAGTGTTTCCCCAATGGCATGTCGGAGACCTCAAGGTAGTGAGTCTTACACTCCAATTGTACTCCTACCTGATTTTTGAATATCTTGAAGTTGTTTCTTGAGCTATGAATTCCACATCTCCAACCATAGGCGTCAATGCTTCTTGAAGATGCATATTATATTGTACTAGTATATCTTCAAACTATTTTGAGATGTAGATCTGTTGTGTATTGCTTGGGACTACACTTTATATAGACATTTATATGACATGGATCTATAGTGTACTTGATTGGAAGCCATGTTTAGTTCATCCCGAACATGGGTATGCCCGCCTCTACGAGATTATCATTTTTTTACAGATGACACGCTCCCGACCACTCGTTCCGGGCTCACTTGACTTCGTGCCTTCCCACTGGTAAAGATATTTTAATGTATTTCTACCATCAATTTATTTTTTGACCTCACACATTAGGGGGCATCTGTTATAGTCCAAAAATTCCTTACCTATGCATACATGACATTGGCCTTTCCACTTACATATTTTTTAAAAATATTTCTAAGGCTTCTTCTTAAAAAACCATTTTTTGGAAAGTGTAGTCTCCATGTTGAATTGATATCCCGCATACACACACATGCTACATACTAGTTAGCCTGCATACATACGTGAGATGCATGCTAGTAAGCCTGTGTTTACCTCCAAAAGATGCAAAAAATATAAAATTGCAAGGAATTCGATGGAGTTTACGGGCTATAGAGGGTTTCCCAAGAATTTTACCCATTGTAGCCCGTCCCCAAAATGAATAACACTATTTTTCTCATATAAAAAGATTTCTTGGGGTCTCATTTAAAGAACAAACAAGAGAATAAAAAAACTTTGCCAAAATCCCTTCCCCTTCTTAGCCCAAGTTTTGCGTCCTATTATGAGTTTTGGCCTCAAACTTCCCCTCCAGCTGTTTCTCCTTATACAACCCTTTCTCCTTTCTCAGGTGATAATTTGGTTGTGATAATCTTGCATGGGATCGATGCACTTGGAGCCACGATAGAGGAGCCCAGACCTGGTTAGTTGAGCAATTGCCAATGAAGGGTGTAATCCTTTTGATCTTAATATCGAATAAAAGAGTTCATTATTGTCCCAAAACATTATGTCTATATGCTTTTATTGATTTATGAATTTATGTCAATATATGAACATTGAAAGTGATAAGTAGAGATTGTATGTGTTGCAACATTGTTTTCCTAAGTTTTTGCAGGTCAGCTTTGGGAGGAGACTTGCAATCTAGGAAGTTTCAAAGGTGAAAGAGGTCTACACCAGCTGCAAGGACTAGAGGTGCACCCATTGACCTTCTTTCCACTCTCTTTTCATTTAGTTTAGATATGTTTGGGTTATTTTAAGGGTAGAACGGTCTTTTAAGGGAATTCAATGCTCTGCATGTACCTAGACCCAGTATAGGGGGATTTTCCCCATAAAAATAATCAATGTTTCTAATCAATCACTAGAAAAGATAAGGAAAATGTTAATCCCTCCACATCATACTTCCTAAAGAGAGCATTAAACAACACATTTCCCTTTCCCTTGTTGTAGATAATCTCATAGTCATAGAAAAACATTTTGGTGACCCACTTTTCTTTTTGTGGGGAGGAATACTCTATTATAGGAAATATTTCAAGATATAATGTCCTATTTTAATCTATAAGTTATGTCACAGGAATTAAGGACACCATATGTCAACTACATGAATAATAACCAACATTTCCTTCACGTAGATTAAATTACCCAAATTTCTATCACATAATTTCTTACTAGTGAAGGAAAGAGAGAATCCCTCTTGCATTAACATAGTACTAATTCCTTTTCTCTAGGAATCACATTCCAAAACAAAATATTTATTGAATTGAGGAAGGAAGAGGGCTAGTGTGGAAAATAGATCATCTTTTAAATCCCCAAAACAAACTCTATTCATCTTCCTCATTCCAATTGAAGGAAATAACAAGTTTACCATAATTTTGGAAAACCTTTTGGTAGTAACCTATGAGGCCAAGAAAACCATGCTAAATTTTAAGGAGGTTAGGACAAGGCTATACTTTCATTGACTCAATTTTATTACTATCCACACATACACCTTCTTCACTAACAATGTGTCCCAGATATTTAACTTCTGAAGCACCAAAAGCACATTTAGAACACTTGAGTAACAACTGGTGATGATAGAAGAGTTGTAAGACCTGATCCAGATGTTCTACCCAAGTTTTTTTGTAGACTAAGGTGTCATCAAAGAAGAATAGTACACAATGACATACACAGGGCTTACATATGTGGTTCATGAGGATATGAAAGGTTGAATATACATTGCAAATACGAAAGGGTATCATCAAAAGATCATAATGACCATCATGAGTGAAAAAATCAATTTTAGGAATATCAACTTCATTCATGTGAATTTGGTGATAAACAAAGAGGACATCAAGTTTGGTGAAGAACTATGCCCCATGTAGCTCATCTAAGAGATAATAAATGACCAAAATGGGAATTTATCTTTAACTATCATGTTGTTAAGGGCATAAAAATTAAGACACATTTGCTAAGTGACTTCTTTTTTAAGGACCATGACAATTGGAGAAGAGAAGGGGTTGGTACTAGGATGGATGATACCAAAAACTAGTAGCTACTCTATAATATTTACAATTTCATTATTTCGGTAAAATGATGAAAAAATGGCCTCACATTGGGTGGTAGTGTACTTGGAAAAAGTGGGATGCTATATGTTATAATATGAAAGATTGTGCTCGTTTTACCATTGACACAACCCTTGTCATCCAACCATAGGTCGAAGCCACCCTTCTAGTACCTTTACCTTGACAGAGAAGAATACTGGTAGCAATCAATAGCCAAGCAAGGCTAATGCACCAAGAAAGAATAGAAACCAAAGTTGATTAGATAGGCCCACCTAGAAACTGACACAACACCTTCCCCAGAAACTTGCGCACAAAACTTCCAACTACAGTGCGCACAACTGGATCTCTGCAATTCTGAGAATGTGTCAAATGAGAGACAGGCGCCCTGTATTTATAGTGGTTATGGAAGACTTACTGGGGCCGGCTTCTCCTTCTGGGTACTAATAAATTCATATTAATTATATTTCTGTAGCCGACATCTCATCTAGGGTTTCCTTTACTTCTTTGCTTCCTTCTCGAATATTATAATCTCATCATAGGTCACAATAGAGGTTCATACCTCCCGAAACTACCATAATATTAACACTCCCTACTAGCTAGGGAGGTATGGTCTTGAGCACAAACAGACAATTCAACTGGTATTATCACAAGCACCGTCATTATTATCCAACGGGATAATCTCTTATGACAACTAGTACAATATCAATTGATAGAACACAACCGTGTCTATCCACGGTAGTACACAACTACTCAAACCATGACACATAGTCACAAACAGTGGAACATATCCACCACAATAGTATATCTCTACTGTATGGAGATAGGTAGTCTCCATAACAATCATCTGATGACAACCTGCACAAAAAATACTGTTAAAACAACTGAACCATATTGGCCAATCTTTCACTCACATCTATGAGATCTGAAAGAATATCTGCCCTCAGTATAGAACATCAACAATGGGCTATCTTCCCTATTCTTCTCAAACAAGGAAGACTGATTGTTTCTGATTTCTGATCCATGGACCATTCGTCACCCTCGGCCATTCTTCCTACACTAATCAAAGTGCACCCTAGAGAGAATGTATAAACCCTAAGGAATGTTTGTCCCTGATTGATGAGCCTAGACCATTCCCCACCCTGGGCCATTCTTCCTACACTAATCAAAGTGCACCCTAGAGAGAATGTATAAACCCTAAGGAATGACTATCTAGACCATTTCCTCTATTAACCATAAGAGGAAAAGACTGTCCTATATCAACCTCCAAAACATACCATTTCTCATGTTAAACACAATGAGAAATAGTTGTCCAGCGAGGCAGGCCAGTCTTCTTGAGTAACCCTCAAGAAGAGAGACTTCCCTAGACCACTCCCCATGTTAACCACAATGGGAATTCATTGTCTATGATACATCAACAATGTGGACCATTTCCCATGTTAACCACAATGGGAAATCATTGTCCGTCAAAAATCTCAATTCACTTTCCAAACATGAAAGAATCTGTCTAATCTGGACTATTTTTCAATCAAAAAGATAAATGTTTCAATAATATTTTTCAACAATATTTTTAGTGCTCCCTCCTAACCTGGAGAGTCTTCCCTTTAAGATAAGGGAGTTATTTCCATGATCCCCATCTTCTCTCAGAAATATGTAAACTTTATTCTGGATAAAGGTTTTGTTAGAATGTTTGTTGTCTTCTCGTTAGTGGGGATATACTCGAGCTTTACCTCTCCTTCCTGCAATTTATCTCGAATAAAGTAGTATTTGATCTCAATGTGTTTTGACCTTTCATGAAATACAGGATGTTCTGATAATCTTATACAACTCTGATTATCACAATGTATTATGGTCGATTCTGGAATCTGATCAAATAAATTGGAGATTAACTTCCTTAACCATATTTCTTCATTGCATTCTTCACATGTTGCGATATACTCTGCCTCTGTTGTGTTGAGTGTGATAGACTTATGTTTCCTGCTGCCCCAAGATATCATAGAGGATCCCAAGTTGAAACACATACCTGAAGTGCTATTTCTGTCTTCTGCACTTCCTGCCGAATCTGAGTCTGTGAATCCATGAAGTTGTATATCACTGGATGCAGTATATCTCAAACCACAGTTTATTGTTCCATGAATATATATTAATACATGCTTTGCATCTATCCAATTCTCATGTCTTGGTTCCACATGGAATTGGCTTAGTGTAGTCACGACGAAGCAGATGTCTGGTTGAGTATTTAATAAATACATCAATGACCCAATTAGTTGTCGATATAGAGATGGATCTACTAGATCAGAATATTGAACTTTCACTTTTCTTATATCTACATTCATAGGAGTGTCCATGGACTTACAATCCATCATTCCGAATTTCTGAAGGATCTTTATTACGTACTTTCCTTGTCCAAGGAATACTTCACCACACTTCTACCATACTTCTAGTCCCAAGTAATAATGCATGAGACCTAGATCTTTCATATCAAATTCAGAAGCTAATTCCTTCTTGCACTTGATAATAAGAGACTCTTCACCTATTATGAATAGATCGTCAACATATAATAGTAGAATCATAGGTGCATTGTCCACGACTTTGTAATAAAGGTTTATGACTCTTAGAGAAACCAAGTCTTGTTAGATAGTTGTCCATTCTGGCATACCAAGCTCTTGGAGCTTGCTTGAGTCCATATAGAGATTTATTTAATATGAAAACGTGAGTGTCTCTGGAATGTACCTCAAACCCTTGAGGTTGTTCAATATATACTTCTTCTTCAATTGCTCCATTCAGG
>SNQJ01S0030065.1:269813-280324 GCA_010110895.2 Picea sitchensis
TGCTCAGTTCTTCTCATTTGTAAGGAAAGCAAACTGTGTGAGGGCCCCAAAGAGCCTTCCGTTGGGGGAAGAAGGAACCTCTGGTCTCTTCCTTCAGCGTGCTCCGGTTTCATTAATACACCAGCCTGAAACCATTGGTGACAACTGTGTTTTGTGTTTGATGTTTGTTGTTTCTTTTCATAGTTTTATTTGTTTTCAGTTGATATTAGCTTGTAGTTTGTTTTGTTTCTCTAACCCTATGCTCCATAGCTGTTCTTCCCTGCTAGACCCAACAGGGTATGCAAGCGCTCTCTATTTTCTCACTTGGTGACAATTTGAACGCGAACAATTGCGACTGAGACAAGGTTTTTCTTCAGACCTGGAACATGCATAACATTTTTCAATTGAAATGGTTTACCTGAATCCCTATGAAAGGTAATGTTACCAATACCAGTTGCACTGTATCGTCCATTGTCACCCATCTCTATATGCATTCTAAGATCTTTCTCCTCCAATTCAATGAAAGACTCTTTATCTCCTGTCATGTGGAATGAAGCACCACTATCCAAATACCACACCGATCCTGATGCACTTGAAGCCATGCATGCGATCAAAGAAAAGTCAAGTTCAAATTGTGAGACAAGAACCTCACCAATTGCAGCTCCAACAACCGTCTTGTTCTTCCTCTTCTGTGGACAGTTAGTAGTGAGATGCCCATGTTCATGACAGTGAAAACACTTCACTTTGGACAAATCCAGCTTCTTGACTTTAGACTCATATTTTGGATGAAATTTCTTCCCTTTCCCTTTCCTTGCCTTGGTAGTCAAAGCACAATCCTCTTCATCATCACGCTTTGATGAAGATCCATCTCTGGTGTTCCGCCTAAACTCCTCTTGCACTAGATCCGACCATAGTCGTTCCCAATCCGACAAATTTTCCCTTCCATTGAAAGAGTCTTGATAACTGTGCCAACTCTTAGGAAGCCCTAGGAGTGCCAAGATCACCAAATCATTAGCAGTGACTATTATTCCCACACTTCCAATCTCATCCCAACATTGGAAAAACTTTGTGAGATATTTTGGAATGGTGTCTCCCTTCTCCATCTTGTTCTTTCCTGAGTTAATCTTTGAGCGCCAATTTCCTATGGTCTCTACTGTTTTGGAATAGATCCGTCAAAACCTTCCACATTGCATGTGGTGTTGTTTTCCCATGGAGACTTGAGACAATGTGGTATCATAGTCCCTCCAACAAAATCCTCCTCGCCTTTGACACTTTATTTTTCCATCCATCAAGATTTGCAGTGTTTGTCACATCTGGCTTAGGAATATCTCTGTCAATGTAATCCTTCAAGCCATTGTCTTCGAGTACTACTTCCATCATGTCCTTCCAAGAAATGTAGTTAGAGCTTCCCTCGAGTGCATACTCCAACCTCAAGCCATTCAAAGACATTTCGATCTTGAATCAACTGTCGCACCAAGAAAATCTTGCAAATTCGAATGCTAGCCAACCACCAAAACTCAACTGCTGCAATCCCTCTTTCCCTAGGAGGTTCGCACCCCACCTGAGAACAACCTGAGGGAATTTCACACCCTGCCTGTGTAGAGCCTATGAACTTGCCTGGGAAGTTTGCACCCTTCCTGTGTATAGACTATGAACTTGCCTGGGAAGTTCGCACTGTACTTCACTGTAGGGTGAGGGGAGTTCACACTTCTCCCTTAAGAAGCCTGCGAGAATCACCTTGAAGTTTGCACCTCTCCTTTGTCTAGGGTGAGAGAATTTCTTCTTTGAAAACTAAGCGTAGTCTACAGTACTAAAGTTCGCACCCTACTAGAGATGGGACTTGCGAGAATGAAATAATGTTCGCACCTCACTTCCGTAGCTCCGTGGCCTCCATGGCTCTGATACCATGTAGAAATTTCAATACAAATTAAGTATTTCCTACAATTCTCCTAATCTAACAATTATATTCCACTGTTAAATATAGAATCACTTCTACTATTACCCTTATGTAAAATTAAACCACGATCACAACCACAATCACAAAGTGAAATATCAAGAACACATAACACAAAAGTTTTATTAGGAAAGCATAAAGCTAAAAACCCCACTATCATATATTATGTATATCATGAATCATGAAACAATATCATACAAAACTCTAATCCAAGAGCTCTCAGTACAGTACAATCATCTCACACTATCATACACAAATCAGTAAATACATGTGCCAATTCCTGTGTCCAGACAACTTGCCTCCTCCACACAAACTCTGCAATTCAAATTCTCACAATGATCATCGAATTGACTAGTTTTCACATGCTCATAAGCATATTCACTGCATGTGTGATCAAATCACAACTGATAGACAAACTGTCCCTTTCACCTGTTATCTCAACTGGGTCTCCACTGGATCTGACATGCATGTACTTAACCGTGGTGAATCTTCAGTTGCATGTGAGTTCACTGATTAACTGAACTCTCACTAGTGCATGTTTAGTTACAACTAATACAACTGATCTTAACTCACTTAACTACACTTATGATTCTATTACAAATCCAACTCACTCAGTTATGAATGAAATAATAGATTAATATTTATTGTCTAATTTATTTAAGGGAAAAGTAAATTAGACACATGTTTCTTGTTGACTTTTCAACAACCCTAGCATTATGTATGTTGGAGTCTTTATGCCATGATAACATATTTCCATCCACAAAAGATATTATATTTCCCTTGTATTCTAGGAAATATATCGATACAAGATTCTTTTCTAAACCAGGTACATATAAAACGTTGCTTAAGTGAACATAGTTACCTTTTTTCATTTTGATGGAGGCTTGTCCAAATCCTTCTATGGGGTAGGTTGTTTTGTCTCCAAGCTCTACCTTGTATGAGGTCTTCTTCTCATTTAGATTTGAGAGTCTGGCTTGATCTCCCTTCATGTGCCTAGAAGCTCCACAATTGATTATCCACATATCATCTTCAATCATTCTAGTAAGTGCTGAGTAGTGTAAAAGATTGATCATTTCACTCATGTCTTCGGTTGACTAGTAACTGGTCATGCCTTGATCCAAAACTTCAACTTCATCATTTCTATCTTCTGAGAGAGATAAAAGGTGCTCTGAGTTAGGGAATATCTGAATATCTTCTTTTTGAGTGAGATGCTCCATCACAAGATGTTGGATCTGAGATTAGGGTTTCTGCAACTGCTTTTGTTAGTAGCTCTAGTGGAAGTGTCTTTCGAAGTTTCTCCTGCTAGTAACCCTAACGATAGTTCCTCAACGAACTCAATATCCTAGCGGCTATGCTTCCTTCCAAGGTTTAGACTGAAGGAAGGAGGTGTGGGCCCACAACCTGTTAGAATATGAAAGATTGTGCTCATTTTACCATTGACAATACCCTTGTCACCCAACCATAGGCTGAAGCCACCCTTCGAGCACCTTGACCTTGATAGAGAAGAATATTGGTAGCAGTTAATAGCCAAGAAACGCTAATGTACCAAGCAAGAATAGAAACCAAAGATGATCAGATAGTCCCACCAAGAAACTGGCGCAACACCTTCCCCATAAACTTGCGCACAAAACTTCCAACTACAGTGCACACAATTGGCTCTCTGGAATGATGAGAATGTGTCAAATGAGAGACGGTCGACCTGTATTTATAGTGGCTCTAACAGACTTACTAGGGCTGAATTCTCCTTCCGGGTACTAATTAATTCATATTAATTATATTTCTGTAGACGACATCTCGTCTAAGGTTTCCTTTACTTCTTTGCTTCCTTCTGGAATATTATAATATCGTCATAGGTCACAATAGAGGTTCATACCTCTCGAAGCTACCATAATATTAACACTATAGTCATGCTCTCCACATGATGGTGGTAATATTAGTCATTGTTCAAATACTTTCTAGTTTTTTTCCATTACTAACTACACATATGGATTAACTATATGAGAAGCACCTTGTTGGGCCCCAACAACTCCCCCTAAATTTTTACAAAATTTAAAGGGCCCTCATTAGAATCTTGATAATTATAATGAGCTACAGAATCAACCTTTTCAAATAGTTCCATACCTTGGATTGCTTTGAGACAAACTAAATACATTCACTATAGTATGATACATTCATTACAAGAGTATATGTCAAAAGTTAGAAATGAGCATAAAAATCTCAATTTAAACAAAAATGCTAATTTTTATCAAATGTTTACTTTCATTTAAATTATGATTATGTGTTCATTATTTTGTTCATTAGCAAGTTTGACTATTTTGAATAATGTGTTCAATACTTCATCAAATAATATCTTGGTTGGTTTCTCATTTTCATAAAATCATTTGGTGATATTAACTAATTAAATTGTTTCTTCATTTTGCATCTCATAATAATAATAAACAAAAAAAAAGAATTATCTATCATTTGTTTGATTTTGTAAAAAGTCAAAATTAATATTTTTCTCTTCTCCATTAACTTGAAGCTTCTAGAATTTTAAGATCATTATAAACATTGTTTGTTTAGAACTTATAGTTAGTTTAAATTCATTTTTGACTTTATTGTTCTAGATTTTGTTTTATTCACAATTTTTAGGTTAATAATTTAGATTTCTTTTTGTTTCATAGGTTTTTATCATCAAATATTTGATACAGATTTGACCATGGCTTGATTTTATTATCCAAATATGTTCAAGCTGATTGATCCAAAAATAATATTGGATTGCTACAAATAATTTTATGAGCAACAACAGATAAAATTTGGAAAGGCGTCAAGATCAGACAGACGATTGTGCAGGACTAATTACAGCCAAACAGTGAGGAATTTGAAGAAACGATTGAAAACCCACTTCCCAAATGGACTCGTTTACCTTTCTTTTAGATATTTTCACAAAAAAATGCACGATTTGAGAGATATTTGGGTCTATTTACGAAGAAAATTTCAAGTGGCAGAAAGTATTAGTGACACCGAGCCTATGCATTCATTTTATAAATATATGAGAAAGTTCAGAGCCAGGCGATCCAAGAATTGGAGAGGAGGATTTTAATCCTTTTTATTTTGTATATTATTTATTCTGTAAACTTTTCTTCTTTTCAAATGGAGTAACAGATGGTTGGAATCATTGGGATAATGGAYGATTATTTTCAAAGAAGAATATGGAATTCTAGGTTGCTTAATGACTTTTTTCCTCTGAGTAAAATGGTTTTATTTTCATTATAATATCTTCATATTCTTTTAATAATTGATTATGCATTGATTTAAATTAAATTTAGTCTGTTTYTTCAATACATGGTTAATTACTATCATTTATATATTAATTTTTCCAATCTTTAAAGTCTATTATCCCAAAAAAATATTCCAGGACTACAGAATGGACAAGTGATTCCAAAACTTAATAGAACAACATATATGCATTTTGGCTTTAGCCTTTTATTTATAATGTTGTTATTTATGTTTTGTTAATCTTGTTACATGTGTAGGTCTGATATATTTAGATTAAATGATTTGTGATGTGTAAGAGGTTTATATTATAAATACCATCTATCATTTTCTTGTCAAAATACAAATGTTGTGATCATATCTTCGATTGAAATACTGGGATTTATCTTTGAGTTTTAAATTGAATGATAAAATGCATAGATTGCTTCTAGATTTATCTTTCTGTAATCATGTATAATTATGAGATCACAGGTTTATGTTTGTGTTTCATTTCCTGTCACTAAAACCTAAGCTACCAATAAATGTTCTAAATTTATTTAGAACAGTCATAAGGTTCATTACAGATTTCTCTCTTGGACATGGTAGTTGGATGTCCTCCAACTATGCAGATGTTTGGATACACCTCACTAACTCACTGATATGATAGATTCTTTCTATTTTTGTGTCATTTACATATCATTGAAACTATAATGTATGGTTCAGCTTCAACTATCCACATGTTTATGTTTTATTGAATTTTTTGCAAAATTCTTTAAATTTATAAAGGGAAAACAATAAATAATTTTATGTTCTTTCTTTATCTACATCCTAGAAGAAATCATTTTTCACATCGATTTTCGTATGTTTCGATTAAAACTTGCATCTTGTAAATCATGTAAATAAACAAACTTGTATATCTTCTGCTTAAATACAACTACTACAGTTACATTAGAGCATATGTACAGATATATATATATAGTGTTTAGTAATTAGTTAGTTAGTTCTCTCTTTTACTCATTTATTTTAGAATTCTTAGATTTTCTAATGGATCCATTAAACCTGTCAGAATGAGTTACACCAAATGGCTTGGGTTATTTAGACAACCCCGGACCAGATTTGCTCTTCCAGTTGACAGATGGTCAATTTCACCTCTTAACAAATGGCGCTAGAAGGAGGTCCGTGGTCGATTTAATGAATAAATGTTTCACCCCTCAGCCTTTCATAACTCAAGATTTGTAAATCCTTCTTATGTATAATCTTATAATGCACTATAAGGCAGACTAACTATTCGGAGTCAATTTCTTCAAATTCTTAATGGCTCCTGCCCAAATCACTGTGTCGGAACATGCTTTTAATGTCTCACTACCAGTTATTTCCAAGAATACAACTCATCTCTTTTCCAAACTCACCTTTGATGGTGAAGGGAGCACATCTACAGTAGACCATATTTCTAATTTTGTTTTATAACTGTTTAAGACATAAGATCACTGATTATAATGTTACATGCAGATTGTTCTCTCTCACTTTTCAAGGTCGGGTTAAAATTTGGTTTGAATCTTTTCAGGCTAATTCTATTCATTCTTTGTCTAATTTTCTATTTGAGTTTTTATCAGATTTTAGCAACTATGATTATGATGAATTAAGTGAAGAATTAAGTTGCTTAAGGAAAGAAAATGGTGAATCATTCAATGATTTTGGAATTAGGCTAATCCATGTTTGTACTAGATTCCCTTTGAAAGAAATGTCACTTATTAATGAGTGGTTTGAATATATCGTTTCTCTCTCAGACAAGAAATATCAATTAATTTTTAACCAATCTGAATTGAGCACTAACACTCAATCTCAAGATGGTTCAAATTTTCATGTTGATCTGGAAGATTTTGAAGCACCACAATTTTTCTCGACTTCTTTCACTTTGGAAAATCATGAACCAGATAATGCAATTGTCACATCTAATCATTCTTTGCAAACAATGTCTCCTCCTATCGAAGAAGGAACCTTTACTTTAAAAGATGGCAGTGGTCACACTCTCATAGATTTTATAATAGTTTCTAAAGTAAAAGAGGTTGAATGTGAAGTTGATAATCATGTGGACGATAAAACTTCTCCTAATTTAGTTGAAAATTTCCATGATCAATCAATAGGAGACAAAATCATTAGTCAGGATATTAATCAAGCTTCTATCTCCAGTGATTTGCTCTCAAATTTTCCCTTACATAATGAACCAAATTGTCTCTTAGAAATTGTCTCGTATTCTTTAAAAGAGAATACAATAGAGGTTGATCAGATTATACAAGGAGAAGGAACAAAACCGGATTTAGAAACATATATACCTATCATTTCAAGAGATGCATTTTGTCTCCTCAATTCTTCTACATATTACTCCATGTACCCCAATATTTTTTATCCTAATGTTGTGCAATTGTATGATCCATATTGACTTGGAGAGAATTCAACATTATATAATCAGGTACAAAGAAATTACCGAATAGAATATAAAGAGGAAAATAATTCTACCCATGAACATATCAATTCTTATTCTCATCAATTATCCGTGGGTAAATAAAAAAATGATTTGAAAGAGTCTCAAATTGCATCTTCCATTGATTCATGTCAATTTGTGATTAAACAAGAATCTAGATTTTTCCATGATCAATTATTTGAGGCTAAAAAGTATAATCGACCAAATATTATTACCAATGATGATTATTCAAAAATGTTGGTCATTCCATTTAGTCCACCTCAAATAGTTAATATTGAAGTATTTAAGCTCAATGGAAAATTTAAAGAGAATGACACAGTTCTTTTCCAATGGAGAATCACGATAATTTCTCGCCATCTTGATCCGACCTTTTTACAAGATTCTTTCCTTGATAGTCTAATACTTTATTCTCATCAGGAATATTTTTCGTATGTGAATTATTTCGAACAATCCCATGTTAGTAATTGTATGTATTATGATAGGGTTGCAGATTGGTTGGAGTATTCATATCTCAAAAAGTTTCCAAGGAATGGTAATATTATCTTCACTTTATTAAGAGATCAAGGAGGTAACTTTAACACACTCATTTTACATCCTTCAGACGGAGAAAATTTGGAATGAAAGGAAAATTGTCGGGAGGATGGGGCACTTCGGTCTAGGCTGATGGTTATGTTAGGTCCCCATAACTCTCACAAGMTTCACAATCTCATTTTTTCATATTTTTGTGACCCATATAATGACAAAATTGCAGAATGGCTGGAGGATTCATACAAAAACAATGTTCAAGGGAATGGTAAGGTCATGCTTGCTTTGTTTTTAAATGATGATGATAAAGGTAAGTATGATATGTTTTTGTTATTTTTCAATATACTACCATTCTTGTTAGTAATATTTGATTTTGTTTCCATTGCAGGATTGGAGTTACTCTGATGGCTACATTGGAAGCATGACTTCACTTAGTATTTTTGTTTTGTTAAGTAGTTAGAGTAGATTTAGGAGTAGGTTTTCTTTTATTCTTCTTTCTCAATATTTCTTTGTGTAATAATGCATTTATGAACACAAGTGGGTACACCAAGAGAACCATAATATGAATGTTGTCAGGGAAGTCCACTTTAAATCTTTTTCTCTCTGCTTTTCGTTGAATACTTTTTTTCAAAAACGCAGTATCATCATGATAATTTTAAATGGAAAGTAAAGAGATAAGTAAATTTAAACTATCAATTCAACCCTGACCTAAGGTGCCACGAGTAGGAATGCACTCATCTTAATAATGATTTTTATATTTTATTTTATTCTCTTTTATTTTTAATAATAATGCTTGGTCAAAGTAACATCTTATGCATCACTATCTTAAGAAAAGAACTTGCTCGCACATGATATTTTAAGTGATTTAGTTCTTCCTTTATTTTATAGTGAGATGATAGTGGATACAAAAACTCAAGTTTATCTTTGGCCAAAATCGTTTCCTGAAAAGTTTTCTTTTGCTGTTTTGATTTTGTTTACTTCTAATTTTGAATCCCATTAATAAAATTTGACTTGGTTTGTTGTGTGTTTTTGTTTTCTTTGATTATTTTGAATGAGTTTTCTTCTATCTTTCTTTTTGAATCAATATATTTCTTATCAAAGAGCTATTGTCAAATGAAACATTTATTTTAAGACTTGTGTTTTTCAAGCAAATTGAAATAGTTCAAAGAGGTCCTGATATTAAGATATAGCTCAGACAATTGATTTTTAAGTCAATTGTCACTTTCATTTTGTCCTCAAAATGTCTTCGCCAGAGTATTACACCAGAGATATGGTTCAAATCTTTGAGAATTACGATGATATTTAAAATTTTTACTCCATCCATATTCTTAAGGAATCACTTTTAAGTGCTTCCCCATTCTCTAGATGATTTCTTAAAGGAAATCTAAAATCTCTAAACCATGATAAAACTTCCAGTTTCGAAAGAAAATAAATAAACTATTCACCTGTATTGCAATTAACCTTTAATGTCACCCCACTCTCTTTGTCATCGATAAATCTATAATTGTATTACTATTTAAAAGTGGCATAATAGGGTTGAAAGAACTTATGTGTGGGAAGTGTGTGTAAACCTGTCGGGGTACTGAACAGGCTTGCTGGCAGCAGGTAAATGCACACATGATACCAAGAAAGCTTCGTCAGGGTACTGAACAGGCCTGTTGGTAGCGAAGCAATGTCGGGTCGAGAGGTATACATCATGTGGATACAACTATTGGATGGGATTAAAGTACTTGAGTGGGTTAAATGACATCCCTGTCGAGGCTATGGACATCTACTGGAAGCAATGGCTCTATCAACGGTATTGAAGTTCTTTTATAAACATCGTGACTCTTTGATTAAGACATTATTTCAGGTTATAATCCTCTGCAAAGAAAATTCTATTGTCTTGTTATAACTTTGAGCTTATCTTAATACTATATGGTCTCAGAGTGAATTTATTTCACGGAGCTTAAATCCTTTTTCAAGTCTTATTATTTTCTTCCTGAGATGAAATCTTACCAGATCAGACATAACTGTTTCACCCAGTAAGTCGTCATTTGTTGGGCTGTAACAACTCCCCCTAAATTTTTACAAAATTTAAAGGGCCCCCATTAGAATCTTGATAATTATAATGAGCTACAAAATCAACCTTTTCAAATAGTTCCATACCTTGGCTTGCTTTGAGAAAAACTAAATACATTCACTATAGTATGATACATTCATTACAAGAGTATATGTCAAAAGTTAGAAATGAGCATAAAAATCTCAATTTAAACAAAAACGTTAATTTTTATCAAATGTTTACTTTCGTTTAAATTATGATTATGTGTTCATTCTTTTGCTCATTAGCAAGTTTGA
>SNQJ01S0030065.1:280374-293108 GCA_010110895.2 Picea sitchensis
GTTTACTTTCGTTTAAATTATGATTATGTGTTCATTCTTTTGCTCATTAGCAAGTTTGACTATTTTGAATAATGTGTTCAATACTTCATCAAATAATATTTTGGTTGGTTTCTCATTTTCATAAAATCATTTGGTGATATTACCTAATTAAATTATTTATTCATTTTGCATCTCATAATAATAATAAACAATAAAAAAGAATTATCTATCATTTGTTTGATTTTGTAAAAAAACAAAATTAATATTTTTCTCCTCTCCATTAACTAGAAGCTTCTAGAATTTAAAGATCATTATAAACATTATTTGTTTAGAACTTATAGTTAGTTTAAATTCATTTTTTATTTTATTGTTCTAGATTTTGTTTTATTCACAATTTTTAGGTTATTAATTTAGATTTTTTTTTTTCCAGAGGTTTCTATTATCAAATATTTGATACGGATTTGATCATGGCTTGATTTTATTATCCAAATATGTTCAAGATGATTGATCCAAAAATAATATTGGATTGCTAGAAATAGTTTTATGAGCAACAACAGATAAAATTTGGAAAGGCGTCAAGATTAGACAGATGATTTTTCAGGACTGATTGCAGCCAAACCGTGAGGAATTTGAAGAAAAGGTTGAAAACCCACTTCCCAAATGGACTCGTTTACCTTCCACTTAAATATTTTCCCAAAAAAATGCACGATTTGAGAGATACTTGGGTCTCTTTATGAAGAAAAGTTCAGGTCGTGGAAAGTATTAGTGATGCCAAGATTATTCATTCATTTTATAAATATATGAGAAAGTTCAGAGCCAGCCGATCCAAGAATTGGAGAGGAGGATTTTAATCCTTTCTCTTTTGTATATTATTTATTATGTAAACTTTTCTTCTTTTCAAATGGAGTAACGGATGGTTGGAATCATTGGGAGAATGGACGATTATTTTCAAAGAAGAATATGGAATTCTGGGTTGCTTAATGGCTTTTGTCCTCTCAGAAAAATGGTTTTATTTTCATTATAATATCTTCATATTCTTTGAATAATTGATTATGCATATATTTAAATTGGCTTTAGTCTGTTTTATTAATACATGGTTAATTAGTATCATTTATATATTAATTTTTCCAATCATTAAAGTCTATTATCCCAAAAAAATCTTCGGGGACTACAGAATGGACAAGTGATTCCAAAAATTAATAGAACAACATATATTCATTTTGTCTTTAGCCTTTTGTTTATAATGTTGCTATTTATGTTTTGTTAATCCTGTTACATGTGCAGGTCTGATATCTTTAGTTTAAATGATCTTTGATGTGTAGGAGGTTTATATTATAAATACCATCTATCATTTGCTTCTCAAAATACAAATGTTGTGATCATATCTTCGATTGAAATAATTGGATTTATCTTTGAGCTTTAAATTGAATGATAAAATGTATAGATTGCTTCTAGATTTATCTTTCTGTAATCATGTATAATTATGACATCACAGGTTTATGTTTGTGTTTCCTTTCCTGTCATTAAAACCTAAGTTCTCAATACATGTTCTGAATTTATTTAGAATAGTCATAAGGTTCATTGTAGATTTCTCTCTTGGACATGGCAGTTGCATGTCCTCCAACTATGCAGATGCTTGGATACACCTCACTAACTCACTGACATGATAGCTTCTTTGTATGTTTCTGTCATTTACATATCATTGAAACTAGGATGTATGGTTCAACTTCGACTATCCACATGTTTATGTTTTATTGAATTTTTTGCAAGATTATTTAAATTTATAAAGGAAAAACAATAAATATTTGTATGTTCTTTCTTTATCTGCTTCCTAGAAGCAATCATTTTTCACATCGATTTTCGTAAGTTTCGATTAAAACTTGTAGCTTGTAAATCATGTAAATAAACGAGACTTGTATATCTTCTTCTTAAATACTACTACTATAGTTACATTAGAGCATATGTACATATATATCTATNAGTGTTTAGTAATTAGTTAGTTATTTCTCTCTTTTACTCATTTCTTTTAGGATTCTTAGATTGGCTAACGGAGCCATTAAACCCGTCAGAACGAGTTACACCAAACGGCTTGGGTTATTTAGACAACTGTTGTAAGAAAATCTCCCTGCAGATAGGTAGATATCCTCTTGAGAGCTAGACCCTTAACTCTAAGACAAAAGGTGCTTAACATGGACACTGACTTCCTTTTAGATCTAATCAAGTTGATGAAAAAAAGAGAAGGATGAAGGTGTGTACCTTATGAACATCGTTTGTCCCTGCAAGGTCTAGGATGAGCTTCGATCTTGAGCTCCTTGGTAGGCCCTGCAAGACAAACAAAAGTACAAAATACTTCCTACTCTACTGAGATTAGCTAAAACATAGATCCATCTACTGCAGAAAAAATTATATGGAACAAGTACAAGTTTGAAAGAAACAAGCCAAGCATTGATTGTATTAATGAGAACAACAATGAAGAATACCTACAACCATAGATGTGAGTGTAGCAGCTTCATCAAGCTATCCTTGTCCAACCCTTGCTCAAAATCTCCACGATCAGAATGGCAAGACTTTCACTGATTATTCTCCTCCATTTCTCATGAGATCATAAGTTTGGTATCTCTAAACTCCTCTCTCCCCTCTCCTCCATGGAAATCCCTCATTATATAAGATTTGGAGACTTAACAACCATGGAGAGGATCTCTCATCAGATCCACTAAGAAAGGGATCTCTAAGATATTTAGGGAGAAAATATCTCTTAAGGATTTTGGGGAGGAAATATCTCTCAAGGATTTTATGGATGAATTATTCCAACCATCCATGAGATCCTCCACCTTCCCTAAAATAGGAAACCAAATGTAGGGGTGGATTCTCACACTTAATTACTTTCTTTCATGGATATTAATAATAATTCATGTGCGCTTGATTCTCACACTTAATCAATTTTGTTTCCATGAATATTAATAATAATTCATGTGTACTTGAGTATTTTGACTAAAATGTAATATATCCACTCCCTCCAAATTGACTAGGTTGACATAGGTTATTCCATGGTGTCAAGGTGTATGAGACATATATGACACTTTCTTGTATAAAATGAGAAATTACCTAGGTGTTACAAATTTCATGTCAATAACAACAACTCGGACCAGACTTGCTCTTCTAGTTGACGAGCGATCAATTTTGTCTATCAACAAATGGCTCTAAAAGGAGGGCCGTGGTCGATTTAATGAATAAATGTTTCACCCTTCAGCCTTTCATAACTTCAGATTTATAAATCCTTCTTATGTATTATCTTATAATGCACTACAAAGCAAGCTAACTATTTGGAGTCAAATTCTTCAAATTATTAATAATCACCCAAATCACTGTGTTGGAATATGCTTTTAATGTCTCACTACCGGTTATTTCTAACAAGACAGTTGATCTCTTTTGAGAACTCACCTTTGATGGTGAAGGGAACACATCTACAGGTAGACCATATTTATAAATTTTTATAATTGTTTAAAGACATAAGATCACCGATTATAATGTTACATGCAAATTGTTCACTCTCACCTTCATAGAGATGGGTTTAAAATTTTATTTTGAATCACGATAAGTTCATAAGTCCAACCTTTACAAGATTCTTTCCTTGTTAGTCTAATACTTTATTCTCATCAGAATATTTTTCTTATGTGAATTATTTCGAACAATCCATGTTGGTAATTGCATGTATTATGATAGGGTTGAAGATTGGTTGGAGTATTCATATCTCAAAAAAGTTTCCAAGGAATGGTAAGATTATCTTCACTTTATTAAGAGATTAAGGAGGTAACTTTAACACACTCGTTTTACATCCTTGAGATGGAGAAAATATGGAGCGAAAGGAAAATTGTCAGGAGGAAGGATGGGGCACTTCTGTCTAGGCTGATGGTTATGTTAGATCCCCATAACTCTCTAAGCTTCACAATCTCATTTTTAAATTATTTTTCACCCAATATAATGACAAAATTACTTGAGTCATTTGGAGGATTCATATAAAAAGAATGTTCAAGGAATGGTAAGATCATGCTGCTGTTTTTAAATGATGATGATAAAGAATTAAATTATGATATATTTTGTTATTTTTTGATATACTACCATTCTTGTTAGTAATATTTGATTTTGTTTCCATTGCAAGATTGGATTTAATCCAATGGCTACATTGGAAACATGACTCATAGTATTTTTGATTTGTTTAGTAGTTAGAGTAGGTTTAGGAGTAGGTTTTGTTAAGCCTAATGTTGAAATGTTTCCCGTTAAGGGCATATTATATTAGTAATTTTATTTTATTTATGTCCGACTTTGGGCCATTAGTTGTAATTATACCTCCTAGTCTCTCTAACCTATGAGACATTTCATTTTGAATCATCTTGTGCTTGAACATTTAAGTGGGGTGTTAAAGGAGGTTGCCCCCTTGAAGAGGCTATTATCTAAATTATCTCTATTTCAAGGCGTTGAGTAATTTTCCTGTGAGGTTTTCCATGCTATATTGATGTTTTGGTTGAACATATGTTTAGCTCAAGGTCTTGGGGTTTAAGCTACTGTCGAGACTACCCATTGGAATTTTCACTATAACTTATTTTCTACAATGTTTCAGAAGGAACCCTTGGAGGGTATTGGTAGGCGGATCAAGGTACATTGGGTTCAATTCAGCTCCTGAGGCCTTATAATTTCCGGAGATACAACCTCTACAATATAGGGTTAGGTCATCACGGCCGAGGTCATTCGAGGTGTCTCTATAAAAATTTTTACGTAACGTTTCAGAACTTGAAATCGAGGAGACCATTTACAAAAATTAGTAAAGAATCTTTGGTAAAGCTTTCATCTTCTAGGTCATATTAAATTTGTATATACACCTTGTGTAAAGATAGGGTGTCGATAGTCCTATTGACTAGTCTCAAAGAAAGGTCATTCAATTGAAAACAGGCATAACTTCTTTCTAGAGTAGCAAAATTGAGTGGGATTTGGTTTGCATTCGGATGGAGTGAGACAGGTGTATGTAGTATTTTTGGGTGAGATTTTCAGAATTTGATATCAATTATTTTGTGCTTGGTCATTCTATGCAAGTGAGATCTCTTGGAAAAGAAAAAATCAGCAAGTTGGCCAGAGGATTACCCAAGTAAATTCCTTGGCACATCCAACTTTGATGGGACGTGGCATTGCAAAGAAGAAATATGAGAAAACTACATAAAAGAAAGTTCATGCAGAAGGGCTGAAACTTTGGAGAGAGAACAGAATAAATATTGTCCTAGCAGAACCACCTCAAAATCAAGACTTCAAAGTGATATTTGGCCAACATGCCACCCAAAGGGTTAACTTCTACACCAAATAAGCCTCCATAAAATCCTAGTGGACTCTTGATGAAGGTGAAAGAAATGTGTAGGACATAAATGATTTACAAAGAAGGCAGGTAACTAAAGATGAACTACAAAGAGATGATGGATTCAATGGGAAGCTAGTTGGACACTGTATAGTTCAATAGGTAAGATCATGGGAATTAATGATGAAAATTTTGTAATAGAGAAGACACCCAAAGTGAAAATGGCTCCCATGAAATTCATGATAAGGGATACAAGGAAGGTGAATCAAGAATGGACTCCAACTTTGGTTTGAAGACCAACCAAGTTCCCTACCATGATATGAGGAAGTTTTGATGGAAAGGACCCAATCACATGGATGCCCAGGATGGAGCAATTCTTTAGATCTCCATAGTAATACCTATACACAAAGGTACAAATTGCTTCTTTTATATTTAGAACCCTAATCAATTTGTTTGGTATCGATGGCTTTGTCCCCACCGTCCACTAGATCTTGGACAATTTTCCCGGAGAAATGATAGCACACTAGGGATACAAGGGCAATACCTTCTTTAGCCAATTGATAAATCTCAAGCAAAGGGTTGGAGTTACGAGGCACATTGAGAACTTTCAAAGGTTGAATATAAAGGTAACCGGTTTTCTAGATGAGCACTTGATTGATTATTCATAGGAACTTTAAAAGGACAACATTCAACATGAGGAGGTTAAGCCTTTAGGAACCAAATCATTGGAGAATGCATTTTAAGGTGGCAAGAAATGTTGAAAGTAAAAACTATGGCTATGGCTACTAAAAGGAACTATACTGTATATATAGAGAGAACAATGCTCATACTCCTAAAACACCTCAACCTACAAGGTTGACACCTCCAACAATTGGAGGAAAGAAAAACCAAAGGTTTGGCCAACTTTGAATTTAGGCAATGAAGTCTGATCCAAGGGACATAAGTGTGGTGAGAAGAAATTATTCTACATAGATTGTGAAGAGGAAGAAGAACAGAACAAGAACCATCTCAGATGTGAAAAACGTAGAAACAATTTCATTACAGAAAGAGTTGACTCCACGATGTAAAATTGTAATGCATTGGTTGGAATTATCACTCCCTCAAACCCTCAAGATTGAAGGATACATCAAAAGAAAAGTGTAGTCCTAATTGATTAAGGTACTCATAATTTCATTCGATAAATTAGCCAAAGATCTCAATTGTTTTTGTATATCCGGCCTGGTTTTAGTAATGATTGGGATGGAGGAACTATCAATTCCTAAGGAAAATGAAATAAGATCAGGAAATCTTACTATAGAATATATATTAGATAGTCAATTATTTCTATACCCATGGTTGTTGCAGATGTTGTACTAGGAGTCTAATGGTTACAATCATTAGGAACAATGGCTTTTAATTTTCAAGAACTTTCATGAAATTTTCATTGGAAGGAAATAAAATTGAGTTAAAGGGTATCACAAGGAAACTGGTGATAAGCTCTGAAGGCATGACAAAATTATTGAAAAGGGCATCAAGGCATTATTTCACAACTATGCTCACTAGATGTTCAAACATCTAAATATCTATTCACGAATATCTCCAAAGGATCATTGATAAGAATTCCAAAGTGTTGAAGATATTCCCAAAGGTCTCCCACTCGGTCCGAGAATCCTTGATCCTTGAGGGTCATACTCATTCACAGGGTGTTCCTCCTAACATCGAGATACATCACAGTTATATATGCGAGGAGGAAATTGGTATGGTTGAAGGAAATGTTCAGAGTGGCATTATTAGACCTAGCCCTAAGTTCTTACTACGCATGGAATTAGTAATAATTCAAGATAGTTCATGGTATGTGTCCAGATTATAGGGGAGCTCAACAAGATCGCATTAGAATAAGTTTCCATTCGTGGAGATTGATGAATTAGATGAACTACATGGAATATATTTCACA
Organism: Picea sitchensis; assembly: GCA_010110895.2. NCBI lineage: Eukaryota > Viridiplantae > Streptophyta > Pinopsida > Pinales > Pinaceae > Picea > Picea sitchensis. The sequence continues at coordinate 287,628 of SNQJ01S0030065.1, forward strand.
AAATTGGATCTCGTTCAAGGTATCATCAGATCGAGAATGAAGGGGAAGATGTCCCAAAACAACATTGAACTCATGAAGGCCATTATGAATTTTGGTCGTGCCTTTTGTGCCTATGCACCTTCCACATTCAAAGTGTTGAGTGAATACCATTTTCAAGCCCTTCCTTCGAAAATTTGTGTGTTTTTGATGATATACTATTATATAGCAAGTCTTGGGAGGATCATCACACACCAACATGTTGACAAAGACAACGCTACTAAAGAACTTAACAACTATATGCCAAAACCATCAAATGTTTCTTTAGATGCAAAGGAGGTAGAGTATTTGGGTCATATTGTATCTCAGCAGAGAGGTGTCAAGGAATGAACCCTAACAAGATTAAGGCCATGATGGATTAGCCAATTCCCAAAGCTGATAAAAAGAATGTAGAAGTTTTTAGGTTTGGCCAGTTACTACATGAAGTTTGTTGAACTATGGAAGAATAGTAGCACCTTTAGGTACTAACTAAGAAGGATGAATTTCATGGACTCCAAAGAGCTAAAATCTTTTGAACAAGAGGTGATGTGTTAATCTCTTGTCTTGACCACTCTGGACTTCACAAAACCTTTATTGTTGAATGTGATACTTGGGAAATGCGATTGAATTGCTGTCCACGATGCAAGAAGAGGGAAGGCCCTGGCTTTGAAAAGTCGACCACTCAAGGAAGGGACTTACACAAACCCATTTATGAGAAGGAAATGATAATACATGCATTGAAAAAGGTAAGTACCATTACACCTAATAGGTAGGCACTTCAAAGGTCAAAACAAATCATGATGATAGTCTCTTAAACGTAATATTTCTTGGAACAAATATTATCTTCGGAAGAACAACAAAATGGGTAACCAAGATATTGGGCTATGATTTTGAAAATCATCTATAAAGGGGAAGAAAAAATGTTGTGGTAGATGCACTCTCTCAAGAGAAAGGATGAAGATGTTGAGGCCTTTTTTGTGCTATCCTGATCAATATTGATTGGAATTAATGAAAACAAAGGGATGAATGGAAAATGATGAAAAAGTGTGGACTCTCATTCAAAGGTTAGGTGATTCGATTCACATGGATACATTTACATGAAAAATGATTCACTATGAATTTTAAAGATAAACATATATTTGTATGGGACTCCCCAACTCAAACAAAGGTACTATTGGAATTGCACACCTCTCTCTCAGGTGGGAGGCACTTGGGATTTTTGAAAACCACCATAGAGTCAAGAAGAATTTTTTTTTTTTTTGGGATGGCCTTACAACTAATGTTCAAAGGTTTGTGGTAGAATGTGTGGTTTGCCAACAAAATAAAGGTGGAAACAATTAAGACCCAGGGTCTTTTACAACCATTATCCATCCCAAGTCCAGTGGGAGAGGTTTCCACCTTGGATTTCATCACTGGGTTACCAAAGTCAGAAGGAAAGAGTGTCATCATGGTGATTGTTGATAGGTACGACCAAGTATGCACTTTTTGTGCACTCTCATTGTCCAACTTCAAAGCTAGTACAGTTATACCGCATTCATGGAGATAGTTCAAAGCTACATGGCAACCCAAAGATTATTGTAAAATTGTGAGAGAATCCCATATTCACTCGACATTTTGGACATAATTATTTTTCTTGTTTGGACCTCGGTGGCTCATAGCTCATCTATCATCCCTCAATACGATGGACAAGCCGAGATAGTGAACAAATGCAAGGAAGGCTACCTTCGTTGCTTTGTATCCTGATAAACAAACACAATGGTTCAAATGGTTACCCTTGGCGGGGAAAAGGGTGGTATAACACTTCCCTTCCTGCTTTACCAAAAAATGACACCATTTATGGCACTTTATGGATACACCCTCCTTCCATCACATCTTCTCCAAAAAGGTTCAAGTGATGGAAAATCACATCGAGAATCAACAACAAATTCTCAAATCTTAAAGGACAACCTAAACATGACACAAAATCACATGAAACAACAAACAAATCAAAATCATAGTGAAAGAAGTCTTGAATTAGAGGATTGGGTGTTTTAAGACTACAAACATACAAGCAGGATGTCCCTAAAACAATCCAATGGGATAATGAATTATCGCAAAGTACTATGGACCTTATAGTTTTGCAAAAGATTGAATGTATATGGAATACAAATTGGAATACGCATCTTCATTTCCGTTTTAACTTAAAAAGGGTTATAGGTGACAAGATCAGTTCAAACTATGTACTAGAACTTGATGAGGAAGGAAAATTCATAATTGACACGAATCCATCAAACACAAGAATTCGCCGACTAAGGAATAGATCCATTTGAATTATCTCATTAAATGGAGGAGAGAGTATCGGTAGAAGATTCCACTTGGGAAGATGGAATGTATATAGAAGCATCGAGTTACATCAAGGATTGAGGACAACACTTGTCTCAGGGGAGAGGCATGTTAAGCCCATTGTTGTCTCATTACCCCTTGAGTGGGGCATATTATATTAGTAATGTTATTTTATTTATGTAGGCTTTTAGGCCATTGGTTGTAATGATACCTCCTAGTCACCTATATAAACCAAGGAGACATTTTCGACAGATGTCTTGTACTTCCAACATTTAAATTGGGGTAAAGGAGGAGTTACTTACTCGAAGTATTATCTGAAATTATCTCTCTATTTCAAAGTTGAGTACTTTTTCTGAGGGTTTTCCATGCTATATTGATACTTTGGTTCTTAACAGTTTTCTTTTATTTTTTCTTTCTCAATGTTTATTTGTGTAAAAATGTAGTTATGAACACAAGTGACTATTTTCAAATTTGTGTAAAAATGTAGTTATGAACACAAGTGGGTACACCAAGAGAACCATAATATGAATGTTGTTAGGGAAGTCCACTTTAAATATTTTTCTCTCTGCTTTTCGTTGAATATTTATTTTCAAAAATGCAGTATCATAATGATAATTTTAAATGGAAAGTAAAGAGATTTAAGTAAATTTAAACTATCAATTCAACCCTGACCCAAGGTGCCACAAGTAGGACTGCACTCATCTTAATAAGGATTTTTCTATTTTATTTTAGTCTCTTTTATTTTTAATAATAATGCTTGGTCAAAGTAACATCTTATGCATCACTATATTAAGAAAAGAACTTGCTCGCACATGATATTTTAAGTGATTTAGTTCTTCCTTTATTTTACAGTGAGATGATAGTGGATACAAAAGCTCAAGTTTATCTTTGGCCAAAATCTTTCCCTGAAAAGTTTTCTTTTGTTGTTTTGATTTTGTGTATTTCTGATCAAACACGTAGAGATTTTCCGAAACAAATGCACGATTTGAGAGATATTTGGGTCTCTTTACGAAGCAAATTTCAGGTCGTGGAAAGTATTAGTGATGCCGAGACTATTCATTCATTTTATAAATTTATGAGAAAGTTCAGAGCCAGCCGATCCAAGAATTGGAGAGGAGGATTTTAATCCTTTCTCTTTTGTATATGATTTATTCTGTAAACTTTTCTTCTTTTCAAATGGAGTAACGGATGGTTGGAATCATTGGGAGAATGGACGTTTATTTTCAAAGAAGAATATGGAATTCCAGGTTGCTTAATGGCGTTTGTCCTCTGAGTAAAATGGTTTTATTTTCATTATAATATCTTCATATTCTTTGAATAATTGATTATGCATATATTTAAATTATCTTTAGTCTGTTTTATCAATACATGGTTAATTACTATCATTTATATATTAATTTTTCCAATCTTTAAAGTCTATTATCCCAAAAAAATCTTCGAGGACTACAGAATGGACAAGTGATTCCAAAACTTAATAGAACAACATATATGCATTTTGGATTTAGCCTTTTGTTTATAATGTTGTTATTTATGTTTTGTTAATCCTGTTACATGTGCAGGTCTGATATCTTTAGATTAAATGATCTTTGATGTGTAGGAGGTTTATATTATAAATACCATCTATCATTTGCTTCTCAAAATACAAATGTTGTGATCATATCTTCGATTGAAATAATGGGATTTATCTTTGAGTTTTAAATTGAATGATAAAATGTATAGATTGCTTCCAGATTTATCTTTCTGTAATCATGTATAATTATGAGATCACAGGTTTATGTTTTTGTTTCCTTTCCTGTCATTAAAACCTAAGTTGTCAATACATGTTCTGAATTTATTTAGAACAGTCATAAGCTTCATTGTAGATTTCTCTCTTGGACATGTGTAACATCCCACTCTGGCTCACTGAGAAAACTTATTCTTTGAGGACACTTGCTCGCAAGTGATCTGGACTTTTATGATAAGAAAGAATTTAACCTTGATTATGATGCGATATGATAGATGACATGATGTTTTACTACTTTGACATGGACAAGTGCTATTGACTCGGTTTTACTGAGTGTGCAGGGTTTTTGACCTTGAGGATGAAGAGGCATCGACGTGACCCCTTGGACTCCGGATCGAGTCAGGGAGTGTACTTTTGGGGTTGATTGTTTACTATGATTTTAGTACATTTGATTTGATTATATGATGTGGACATGTTCTGACGCGATTGTTGATGATGCAGGCTAATGATAGCTTGCCAACCAGAGTCACATATGGAGTAAAGGGGCCACACATGATTTCCAGAGAGGTTGAGGGAGAGGTGTGGACAACAGCCCTGCCACAACCTACTAGCACTCCCGCCGTGGCTCGAACTGTAAGTTAATGATTACCTAGTTCGAGAGTATCCACGATGTTGTGAGGTAATACTGCGACAGTCGCTCACGATGATTCTAAGGGCCCCGCAATAAGGCGGGGGCCTTATTCCTTAGAGTCCTTAGTCTCCCACAAGTTCACCTGGCGGAGTGTTGACTCCAAGGGTTATTGATGTCTACCAATCAGTCAATTTGGTGAGTGGCACCCTTGGAGCACGTGGTGCATCCTGAAGGGCACGTTGCGCAAAAGAAACAGAAGAGGCGAGTGGCACCCTTGGAGCACGTGGTGCATCCTGAAGGGCACGCTGTGCAAAAGAAATGAACGAGGCGAGTGGCACCCTTGGAGCACGTGGTGCGTCCTGAAGGGCATGTCACATTGATGATGATGAAGGAACAAACCTAGATGGCCATAATACATTTAACACATCAAGAAATTATTAACCAACTTCCCTAATTAAATGTCGCCCAATTCAGACTCTAAGTCCTAAGTCTAAAACTTCTCTAGGGTAAATTTTTTGTCTAACCTTAAGAAAAAGACCCTATAAAAATAAAAATAAAAATTTAAACTAAAACCCACTTAAGTAATAGTCTTAGTCTTCATACATTTTGGGGTAAAATAAAGAGAGTAATAATTTAATTAAAATCCGTGGTTTTAAATTGTAAAGAAGAAATAATTTATTTAACTTGTGAAAGAGTAAAAAGATTTCAAATTAATAATAAAAGGGAAAGAGTAAATAGAGAAACTACCTTTTTGGCTCTAATAAAAAGGGAAGTCAGGGAATAATAAAAA
>SNQJ01S0030066.1:2766-30357 GCA_010110895.2 Picea sitchensis
TCTTCATGAGCCATACTTGGTGAATGCCTCCTTGAAGCTTGAGGCGATAGTATAATATTTCTTCTTGAAGGATGAGAACTTGGCTCTACAAGTTGACCTTCTCCTGTTGTGAGTTTCAACCTTGTGAGCATCAGAAAACAAACACTTGCAAATAATCAAGCCTTCAAAAACCTATGCTCTGATACCAACTTGATCTGAAAATGATAAAGGCTTGTATTCTTGAAAATATTTGCAAAGTTTTATTTAAGTGTGCTTATGAAAAAGGATCAATTTGAAAACACAAATTTCAGATAAAATTACACATTCAAGATGCAAATAATAACTAGAAAATACAGTGAACAGTAAACACATAACACAACAAATGATAAAGGAGTTCACCCCTCTCTTGGGCTACATCTCCTAGTCCAGCTTCCAATGGATCTTTTATATTATTTGCTCAAAGTGATAAAATATGTGTTTTAAAATGCTCAAAATTCCAAATAGATGGTTCCAATGGCTTCAGAACGTCCAAAAACCCCTAGCTGGGCTTTTTCGGTACCTGATTTGGCCAAAAATTGAAGAAGATAGGCTTCCTGGAAGTTCCCCTTCAAACTTGCTGTCTCTGGATTGCCAAAATGCACCTCTGTGTGTCCAACCTAGCCTCTACGCATTTTTCCATGCTTAAACCTAGCACCACGCACATAACCACAAAATGCATACAACTGTAGAACAGTTAGGGAACCTAGCCCCCTAACCGCAAATTCGTTGAGCACATGGGCCATGTCACTGCGTCCCCCGCACACAAAAGGGCTAAGTTTTAAACATATGGGAAAATGACAAGTGTCCAGGTGCACGGGGCTTTGAATCCATTTGAAACATGCGCGTGTGTGGTCACATGGTTATCCGCATGTGAATGGGGGTTGGGGCTAAGCCCCAGCCCAGACCGTGCCCAAAACACACCATAACTCAAACTTAAATATAATTGAAAGCATATATAGAATAATAAACAACGCATGGGTTATTGGTAACCCACACCGTGTGAAGGCGCTCCACAGTGGCAGGAGGTCTGGGGTTCGATCCCCACAGACTCCATATAATTTTAACAACCAAATTAAATACGGTGCCACGTGGCAGCCCATGTCTGGGCCACGTGGCACCATCCCACTTGTCAAAAATGTGCCACATGTCAAGAAATGATTTGACCTCACAACTGCCAAATTTTTGCCAACTCAGCACCTACCACATCAGCGTACAACCATGCCACGTCAGCAACTATACAGACTGTACAATCATCAAATTCTTTCCCTGTTTGACAATTTGAATAGAACGCAATATCTCACTCATCCGATGTCTGTTTGAACCCATTCAAGTTGCATTGGGTTCATGACGATGAGGCCTACGCACCTGTTCGATTTGAAGAAATTCTAAGCACTTTGAATTTTGAGCAAAATTTGATCCCATGGATCATGTGCAGACTGTAACAAGTTTTTGTGCTGTGACCAAACTCGGGAAAGGAGGATTTGGTGAGGTGCGCAGATATCCTGTCTTATGTGGAGTAGTATTTTGTTTCTATGTGCCTATAAGAAGCTTGAAATAATATAATAAAGAAGAGAAGAGTTGGTGGACGTATCCCCAGGCTGGGGGTGAACCACGTATATCCTGTGTTATGATTGTTCTGTGCATTATGGATGTCCTGTTCATGTGATTTATGCTTAGTGAAATATTGTATGCTTAGATGGATATGATATGCCTAGTAATGTGAATAACATGCTAGATCTGATCTGTTTTCTTATGCTAAATGCTTAGATGTCTAGATCTGGTTGAATACTGCGTTACTCTGTAATCAGGGTTTTATCTATGAAGTAAACACTGATTAACTACTGATGAATGGTAACTGCTAAGTGCTTTGTTAGGGTATTGTAATCACAAATCTCTGTCCCAGCTGGGTTGTAGACACTTGAGTCCCGCAACCACCCCTGCCTCTACCTTGGGTGATACTTCATCTGCTTCGTAGGTGTTGTTGAAAGGGCCAGTAGTTAGGGTTTTGTTGGTGCGCTGTTGAAGCATTGAACCCTGGGTCTGCCCCTGTGCCAACAAATGGTTTCGTTGCTGAGACTGAAACTGTGACTGCTGGGAATTGAGGAAAATAAAGAGCTCTGTGCATAGAGCTATTTATTTAGTGCACAGTATTCTACTTGACTTGTGAAAGCTCTGTGCTAAGAAGAGAAGTCCGATCTGAAGAAAAGAAGTAAGATCTGGAAGCTGGGTGCTCTGAAAAAGGTATGAGTAGTGAAATTTTTTAGATATGAAAGCTTTGTGTTTTGCTAAAAGTAAGTTAAGTGAATATTTTGTTTCGAAAGTATGGATCTAGGTATGTTTGATAAATTCTGTCCTAGCCTGAAAACTAGGGCACAACTAGAAGAAAGAAAATTTGATATAAGTAGATCTAATAGAAATAGCGAGAGATATGTTATTCCTATGCATAGAAAGAATGTTTAGACTAACAAATGGATGCAGGATCCTAGAAAGAATTTTTTATAGGTTATTTACTGTGATCCTAGTGCGCAGTACAGGAAAAGTTGGGGATCATTTAAGAGGAAGAGAGGAATAACCCTTTGTTACAGCTGCAGAAGACCATGCCATCTTGCTAAGGATTTTCGTGATAGAAGACCTAGTTGTATTTGTTGTAAAGCTATGAACCATGAAGTTCTAGATTGCCCTAAGATGATTGCTAAACTTGAAAGAATGAACATGGAACAATAAAAACATGAGAAAGACTAAGAAATTAAGACTATGGAAGAACCCCAGAAAGAATTAGAGACTGTATTGTTAGAAATAAAAGAAACCCTGAACGATCAAAGAGACATCAACTTATCAGAGATCTTCCAAGAAAAAGAATGCATGGAAGGAAGAATAGGAGACTTCAACTACAAAGAGTGATGTCCATAGAATTTCAAGCCTCATCGATGCGAGGAGTGTAAGCCTCCCCGTCGATGACTCGAAGATGTAGACCATCTCGAGCTGCAAATGAGATAAGAACCAACCATAGAGATGACTTAGTGAATGTGAAGTTAATCCCATCCATCCTGCCCGACTACATCCCACCTCTGGACGATGTGGTGAGTCGTGACAATGTCCCAAGGGACTTCAACTACACATTCATCATGATGTACCTCCCAAAGGGGATACGCGCAGTGAGACCGCAATTGGAGAGGATTCCAACTTTGAAGACCAGTGACTATAATCTAGGAGACTGCAAGATCTACGACATGCTCGCGCCTCATAAGTACTTGACCAAGACAAAGGGAAAGAAATCAAATATCATTTCTCAGCCATGGACCATGAACATCATGCAGTTCTCTATCCTTAATGTCATGAAAATTCCACATTTTGGAAGGCACCAGGAGGTTAACACGTGCGTTAAAATCCTTCTATCGTGCTTCCACGATAGTTAATTATGGATAGATAGAATTATGATCGTCGATCTGATGTTGATCCATAGGATCACTGGCCTAAGTATGCAGGGACCCAACCCACAAAATTTTTACCTAGAGAAGGCTATAGACTGCGCCCTAGCATAGAGGATTAAAGATATATATGGTGATGTAGAGAAGGGGATGCGAGGCTACAAGGTAGCCTCCATTTAGAATGGCGTAGTTTCCCTTGCTTGCCAGTTGATCACTGGTAAGCTAGTAAGGAAGAGCAGACCCACGCAGGTCACGGGGTTTCTTGTTGACCTCGTTGGAAAGTGTGTGGAGGGATTACATATGAACTTGGATAGTTACTTAGTCAACCTGCTAGAAGTGGATTGCCATGAAGCTTAGGATTAGGGCTATGAGTTCCACTTTAGTTGGTTGCTGACCTTGATCACATTTACAACTTGGGAGATTTCAGAAGGAGCGACCTTCCCTAACATTGAACCATTCGAACCTCTAGCCGTGAAGTTCACCATGCTCTGGTACTCAAGCGATATGGGAAAATAGTGGCAGTCGAATGCAGTATTCCATACCTACTACCTGCAGCTGAAAAGGGCTATCGAGTTGTTCCCTCGTATGACACCGAACACTCTAGACAGGTTCATGTCCCTTATGAAGTTTTGCACAGATAGGCATTTTATATATCATTGTGCACGCAGCCGAGAGTAAGGAACTGTAACACTCCCCAGCCATCATCCCATTGGTCGGGCAAAATCTACTATGCGAAACAACATCATTCTCATACTTATTTAATAACATGCATTTAAATCAAATTAAACACATTTAACTCAGAGTAACACTAGATTACCGCTAACATAAATAATCCCTGGCATTAACAATAATTCATATGCACAATAGAATGCATGATACATATAAGCATCATAGGCATGCAAAACATAATATTAAGCATACGATGATACTTATATTTGAAACCGTTGTAAATCCACCAACTACATGCAGGCCTTCCATGAACCTCCCAGCCTTAGACCACGCTGCTCATCACTCTCAGCAATAGGTCACCCCGGAGCTGGGACTAACCTCCACCCAAGGCAAGGAATCCTAGTCGAGGCTGAGGTTACAGGGAAACCTGCACAGGATAGCCGGAAGCATTCTTTCGAGGATGCCTTCTTACACCCACTACTAATAGACTCTCATCCTCCACATGCCTGTTCTTCCCGGGAGTATACACCTTCATAAGCACAGTCCATTGATGTTTCACCTCCCTCTCTAGGCCTCGACAACAGGTCAGATCAGGAATTCTCAGAGCTCTGAAGTTGGTGTTGGACTCTCTCTGGAGAAAAACCACTTCCCAACAGACTCTCTCACCTGGAGGGAGTTGCTCACAGGCCTTACAACCTGCCTCTTCAACCATGGGCCTGACAACCCGCTTCTTCAACCAGTTTCAACCCAATTTCCACAAGGTGAGGATAATAACAACAATAGTTGGTCAATTCCACTAAGGAAAAACAGAAGGTAGCAACCCAAAGACAGTTCAGGTACATACTCGACTCTGCAAGAGAGAATGGGCTGGGCTCACAGCGTACACAGGTGACACGGCTCAATCCACAGGTTTGTCACTGGTTTCAGGGTGTGTGACAAGGAATTAACGCAGAGGTCGAACACAGACTCAAATGGTTCAGGCGACTGATACCTCGGCTTCCTAGGAAAACATTACGGTTTTCTGGTTTCCAAGCTGTGTCAAGGTATGCAGAGGTCGAATACAGGGGCCATGGGATTCATGGTTTAGACAATTGATGGTCGAATGGAGGAAGAACCCCCAGCATAGCTCACTTCTCTCGTTTTAATTGCATGCGACTGGGTTGACACTTGTCACCCATGAAGCTTGTCCCTTCCCATTTGGAAGTCACTCGTCCTTCCAAGGAACTTAGGATAAAACATCACTTTTCACATGGTTTTTTGGAATAATATTAAAATATTATTCCCAAGGACTTAAGCCCCTAGGCTCTACACTCAGCCTCTCTTTCCAACCTTCTAGCCCCCAATCCCTTACCCACTCTATGGAAGCTTAGTCTCCCATCACTCATTCATTGTGGTCGGTCTTCACGCAGTGGTGTTTATATTTTTATTAATGTTCTGCATGATTACATATACAAAAGCAGGCTTCCGACCTTAACACTTAGGCTCTCTGGCCTAATAACACATAAGCCCACCAACTTATATAAAGTTGTCTCACGAGCCTATTAAACATAATTACAATTCATAATGAAATCCTTATACTTCATAGACATGATTTAAAACATGGCTCGGCCTTGGGGACATTACAATCCCCTCCCCTTATTTTTGCACTGTCCTCAGTGCAACTTTACATTGCATCTACAAGCTTTTCAAAATTTTAAAAAAGATGTGGGTACTCTGCTCGCATAACATCTTCATGCTCCCATGTCATGTCCTCAGGACCGTACCAGGTCCACTGGACCTTTACAAGCCCTATAGCTCGATTCCGGAGCTGTTTGTTTTTCCTGTCCAATATGCGCACATGATGCACTTACAGGACACCTTCTTGTTCCACCTGAATCACATTCCAATCGATAACATGATTAGCATATGGTATATATTTCTTAAGCAATGAAACATGAAACACATTATGCACAGTCATAGATGCAGGTAATGCAAGCATATATGCAACTGGCCCAATCCTTTCTAGGATTTCAAATGGCCCACAAAATCTGGCTGCCAACTTGGCGCAACTTCCCAGCTTTAGGGAACTCCTATTAGATTTCACTTTCAGGAAAACATGATCACTCTCTTTGAACTCTCTGTGGGTTCTGTTCTTATCAGCATAACTTTTTTGCCTGTCCTGGGCAGCTTTCAAATCCTGCTTAATTTTTGTCATTTGGTCCTCCATCTCCTTGAGTAACTCTGGCCCAACTACTATTCTATCAGTTGGATTATCTTAGCTCACTGGAGTATTGCACTTTCTTCCATAAAGTGCTTCAAATGGGTTCATCTTCAATGATGCATGATACCCATTGTTGTAGGCAAATTCTACCAAGTGCAGGTAGTCTTCCCATCTTGATGGTTTGTCCATCACATACATTCTTAGTATGTCTTCTATTAATCTGTTCACCCTCTCTGTCTGTCCATCATACTCAGGATGATAAGCTGTACTAAAGTTCAGATTCGTTCTGAATCCTTTGAACAATCCTTTCCATAAATTTGAGGTGAATTTCGGGTCTTTGTTGGACACAATCGTTTTAGGAATTTCGTGCAATTGTGACACTTCCTTTATGAAAATATCAACAACATCTGCTACCTTGTGAGTAATTTTCAGTGGAATAAAATAGGCAGCTTTTGTAAGCTTGTCCACCACCACCATGATCGAATCATGCAGCTTGGCTGTTCTGGGCAATCCCGTAATAAAATCCATCATTACTACTTCCCACTTCCACTCAGGAATGGGTAAAGGTTGAAACAACCTTGTTGGGTGCCTATGCTCAACTTTAACTTTCTGGCACTCCATACATCTGGTGATGTATTCAATGATCTCTCTCTTCATACCAGGCCAAAAGTTCTGTCTCTTGACTGTTGCTATTGTTTTCTGATATCTAGGGTGCCCTGCATAAGGCACATTATGCATCTCCTACAAAATCATCTGTTTCAAGCACTGGACATTGGGTACAAAAATTCTGTTCTTGTACAACAGTATCCCATCTGTTTCCAATTTATAAATTTCCATCTTCTATGGCTTTTTACCATGGTGTAGCTTGGCTACCAATTCTCTGTACTACAGATCTACATTTGTAGCCTCCAGAATTCTTCTTTTAATATCAGTCCGATACATGCTAATGGTTATAGCATGTAATTCATGCACCCTCATGTTGATTGCATCAACCACTTTATTCTCCTTTCCTTTGATATGCTTGATCACAAAGTCATACTCACACATAAATTCTAGCCACCTACTTTATCTAGCGTTTAAGGTTGGATGATCAAACAAATATTTCAGACCGTTGTGGTCTGTTCTTAATTCAAATCTCTTTCCCATGAGGTAATGTCTCCATTTCCTCAGAGCGTGAACGATTGTTGCCAACTCCAAATTGTGAGTGGCATAATTATTTTCGTGCTCTTTCATCTTCCTGGACTCATAACAGATTACAAATCCATTCTGACTGAGAAATCCTCCCAACCCTTCTTTACATGCATCTGTGCACACCACGAAATCCACATTTGGATCTGCAATCCTCAAGATTGGAGTGCTGGTTAACAACTACTTCAATTGTTGGAAACTTTTCTCACACTCTTCAGTCCACTGAAACCTTTTCTCCTTCCTTTGTAAGGATGTGATAGGGTGAGCTATCTTTGAGAACCCTACGATAAACCTTCTGTAATAGCCCACTAGACCCATAAAATATCTAACTTCCACCACATTCCTTGGCACTGACCATTCTCTGATGGCCTCAACCTTCTCAGGATCCACAACGATCCCTTCTTCTGAAATAATGTGCCCCAAGTAATGGATCTTCCATTGATAAAACGATCATTTTCTCAACTTGGCATACAACTAGTGTTCTCTCAACACTTGCAGCACCATCCTCAGGTGTTGTTCATTCTCTTCCTCTGACTTGGAATACAAAAAAATGTCATCCAGGAAGACTATGACAAACTTGTCTAGATAGTCGTTGAATACACCATTCATTAAGCACATAAAAATAACAGGTGTGTTCAACAACCCAAATGGTACCACTATGAACTCATAATGACCATACCTTGTTCTAAAGGCGGTCTTTCTAATGTTTTCATCCTTTATTCTTACCTGGTGATATCCCGATCTGAGATCTATCTTCGAAAATATTTTCTCACCTTTCAACTAATTGAAAAGATCGTCGATCCTCAACAAAGGATACTTTTTCTTGACAGTTACTTTGTTCAATTATCTGAAATGAATGCACAACCTCAACATCCCGTCCTTCTTCTTTACGAACAGGACCGGGGCACCCCAAGGTGACACACTTGGGTAAATGTAACCCTTCTTTAGAAGCTCTTCAAGCTGAAATTGCAACTCTTTCAGCTCTGGCGTACTCATTCTATGAGGAACTTTCGACATTGGAGCTGCTCTAGGCATCAAATTTATAGAGAAATCGATATCTCTCTTCGGAGGCAGTCTGGGTACCTCCTGAAATACGTCTTCAATCTCTGTTAGTACCACATGGTCTCCAATATTTGAGACTTCATCTCTGGATGCTTCCTCATGGTCTCCAATATTTGAGACTTCATCTCTGGATGCTTCCTCCACACGAGATGGAAACAATTGACAACCTTTTCTGTAGCACTTCTTCAATTGCATTGCTGAGATTTCTCTAACAACCACAACTCTGGGAATTCCTTGGACTATTTTCCGATTCCCCTCCTCATCCAGGCATGTAAATTCCTTGTTACGACAGTCCAGGAGGGCATGGTGCTGGTCCAACCAGTCCATCCCAATTAAATAGTCATAAGAGCCTAACGACAAAATATTCAATTCAGCCTTTGTGCTTAATCCCTTCATGTCCACCGAACAAGACTTAACCAACTCAGTGACTTTCCTGTTGGTCCCTGTAGCCAACTCACTAACCAAGACTTTTCATGTTTTCTTCTTTATAAATGAAAACTTTCCACCACCCTAGGATCTACATAACTATGACTAGCCCTTGAATCAATTAAAATAATAAATGGTTGGTTGTTAATCATACCTTCCACTTCAATCATGTGCGACTGAAATTCAACTTTCTTGTTGTCCAAGGCTGCATAGATCCTTGGAATCATACTGCCCATTTCCTCTACTGTTTCATCTTGTTGGACATTATGGACAGCTCTTGCTTTGCCATTTTTATGGGGACAATCTTTGTATTTGTGGTTCTCTTTATAGCCCCAACACTGAATGGGCGTCTGTCTCAGCCTTTGTTCTCCCACTTCAGCCATTCTTGGCTCTCTAAATGATGGATTGTTGGCATGTTTTACAGGCAACGTATGCTTGTCATTGATGGAAAGTACATCAACGATGATGGATTGAGTATAGGTACAATGTGCCAGGCAGGCACCATAAGTATTCTGTGGAGACGCAGCAGAGCAAGCTCGTGAAGACCAGAAGAATTAGCGCAGAGTCGCATGCAGTGCGTAGGTGTGCACCAGGGATGAGGTTAACTCATTGCCAAATCTAGAGAGAGATAGCATACTCACCTTTGATCAGCCTGAGATCCTAAGGACGCGACATGGGAGCATGAAGATGTTATGCAGGTAGAGTACCTGCATCTTTTTGAAAATTTTGAAAAGCTTGCAGATGCAGTGTAAAGTTGCACTGAGGATAGTGAAAAAATAAGGGGAGGGGATTGTAATGTCCCCAAGGCCGAGCCCTGTTGTAAATCATGCCTATGAAGTATAAGGATTACATTATGAATTTCAATTATGTTTTATAGGCTGGTGAGACAAGTTTGTATAAGCTAGTGGGCTTATGTGTTATTAGGCCGGAGAGCCTAAGTGTTAAGGCCAGGAGCCTGCTTTTGTATATGTAATCATGCAGACCATTAATAAAAATATAAACACCACTGCATGCAGACCGACCATGATGAATGAGTGATGGGGGACTAAGCTTCCATAGAGTAGGTAAGGGATTGGGGGATGAGATATTGGAAAGAGAGGCTAAGTGTAGAGCCTAGGGGCTTAAGTCCTTGGGAATAATATTTTAATATTATTCCAAAAATCCATGTGAAATGTGATGTTTTATCCTAAGTTCCTTGGAAGAACGAGTGACTTCCAAATGGGAAGGAACGAGCTTCATGGGTGATAAGTGTCAACCCAGGCACAAGCAGTTAAAATGAGAGAAGTGAGCCGTGTTGGGGGTTCCTCCTCCATTCGACCATCGATTGTCTGAACTGTGAATCCCGTGGCCCCTGTATTCGACCTCTACATACCCTCACGTAGCTTGGAAACCAAAAAACCGTAATGTTTTCTTGAGAAGCCGAGGTATCAGTCGTCTGAACCTTTTGAGTCTGTGTTCGACCTCTGCGTTAATTCCTTGTCATGCACCTTGAAAATAGTGACAAACCTGTGGATTGAGCCATGTCACCTGTGTACGCTGTGAGCCTAGCCCATTCTCTCTTGCAGAGCTGAGTCTATACCTGAACTATCTTTGGGTTGCTACCTTTTGTTTTTACTAGGTGGAATTGACCAGTTGTTTTTGCTGTTATCCTCACCTTGCGGAAATTGGGTTGAAACTGGTTGTCAGACCCGTGGTTGAAGAGGCAGGTTGTAAGGCCTGTGAGCAACTCCCTCCAGGTGAGAGAGTCTACTGGGAAGTGGTTTTTCCCAAGAGAGAGTCCAACACTAGCTTCAGATCGCTGAGAATTCCTAATCTAGCCTGTTGTCGAGGCCTAGAGAGGGAGGTGAAGCACCGATGGACTGTGCTTGTGAAGGTGTATACTCCCAGGCAGAACAGGCATGTGGGGAATGAGAGTCTGTTAGTAGTGGGTGTAAGAAGGCATCCTGAAAAGAATCCTTCCAGTTATCATGTGTAGTTTTCCCTGTAACCTTAGCCTAGACTAGGATTCCTTACCTCTGGTGGAGCTTAGTCCCAGCTCAGGGGTGACCTATTGCTGAGAGTGACGAGTAGCATGGTCTAAGGCTAGGAGCTTCGTGGAAGGCCTGCATGTAGTTGGTGGAATTACCACAGTTTCAAAGATAAGTATCATCTTATGCTTAATATTATGTTTTGCATGCCTGTGATGCTTATATGTATCATGCATTCTGTTGTGCATATGAATTACTATTAATGCCACGGATTATTTATGTTAGCAGTAATCTTGTGTTACTCTGAGTTAAATGTGTTTAATTTGATTTAAATGCATGTTATTAATTAAGTATGAGAATGATGTTGTTCAACATAGTAGCGTTTGCCTGGCCAATGGGATGACGGTCGGGGAGTGTTACAGTTCCTTACTCTCGTTTGTGTGCACAATGATATATAAAATTCCTATCTACGGAAAACTTCATAAGGGGCCTAAACCTGTCCAGAGTGTTCAATTTCATATAAGGGAACGACTCGATAGCCCTTTTCAGCTACAAGTAGTAGGTATGGAACACTGCATTCGACTGCCACTATTTTCCCATATCACTCGAGTACCAGAGCATGGTGAACTTCACGACTAGAGGTTCGAATGGTTCAATGTCAGGGAAGGTCGCTCCTTCCAGCATCTCCCAAGTTGTAAATGCGATCAGGGTCAGCAGCCAACTAAAGTGGAACTCATAGCCCTGATCCTAAGCTTCATGGCAATCCACTTCTAGCTGGTTGACTAAGTAACTATCCAAGTTCATTTGTAATCCCTCCATGCACTTTCCAGCGAGGTCAACAAAAAATCCTGTGACCTGCGTGGGTCTATTCTTCCTTACTAGCTTACTAGTGATCAACTGGCAAGCAAGGCAAACTGCGCCATTCTGAATGGAGGCTACCTTGTAGCCTCACATCCCCTTCTCTACATCTTCATATGTATCTTTAATCCTCTGTGCCAGGGCACGGTCTGCAACCTTCTCTAGGTAAAATTCTTGTGGGTCGAGTCCCTGCATACTTAGGCCAGTGATCCTATGGATCAACTTCAGATTGATGGTGATAAGTATGTCTAGCCATAATTAACCATTGTGGAAGCATGACAGAAGGAGTTTAACGCACGTGTTAACCTCTTGGTGCCTTCCAAAATGTGGAAGTTTCATGACGTTAAGGATAGTGAACTGTGTGATGTTCATGGTCCATGGCTGAGGAATGATCTTCGATTTATTTCCCTTTGTCTTGGTCAAGTACTTATGAGGCCCAAGCATGCCGTAGATCTTGTGGTCTCCTAGATTATAGTCACTGGTCTTCAAAGTTGGAACCCTCTCCAATTGTGATCTGACTGCGCGTATCCACTTCGGGAGGTACGTCGTGATGACTATGTAGTCGAAGTCCCTCGGGACACTGTCATGACTCACCACACCGACCAGAGGTGGGATGTAGTCGGGAAGGATGGATGGGATTAACTTCGAATTCACTAAGTCATCTCTATGGTTGGTTCTTATATCATGTGCAGCTCGGGATGGTCCAGATCTGGGAGTAGTTGACGGGGAGGCTTGCACTCCTCATGTCGATGAGGCTTGAAATCCTGCGGACATCACTCTCTCTGCCATTAGATCGATTAAAATTTACTCTACTAACTTTTCCACAACGCTCAGCTTGTCTGACATGCATGCTCGAGATTGGATATCTCAGGCTGATGATCAATTACTCAATGCAACAAAATGCATGACAAGGTATCAATGATCACTGCATGAAATCAACTACTTCTTTGTGGGTTCAGATAATTACAATTGGAAAAAGTGTTCTCAGTGCAATGCTCGATGGGATAAATAGACAATACTGTAATGGTTTCTTCCAAGAGGTCGAAAATCTTTCACCAATGCACTTCCATCCATTATGGCGCGGTCCCAATGGTCCAATGGAGAGCTTCGAGGCCATAACTTCTTTCTTATCCATTCGGGAGCGTTGGTCTAACGGTCATAATGCCTCCAACAGTTATATTGCTCTGCCATGGAAAAGTGCCAATCTGCGTTGTTCTGATATTCTGGTGAAGTTCAAATTCTGGAGGCCTTTCTTCTGCGAAGTTCTTTCTGAAGCTTCTTGCATTTTTTCTAACTTTTCTTTCTTCTTGCTGAGCTTTCTAGCCTTCTTCCCTATGATCTGTGTTACTGGGTTCCTCTTCCCATTTTGATTCTTATCTTCTATTGGCATAATAACTTCATGTTGTTGAGGATCTTTCATAATATTTAAGGGTAGTACTTCTTCTTATTCTAGGGTAGGTGCTCTTGTATGGACAAGTTTTTCAAGTCTGCCTATGTTCTTTCAACTTTGACATCCAAGTCTCTGGTTCTGAACAACTTCAATCTATTCTCTTGTTCTTATATCAAGTGTGTTATTCTCCTAGTCATGAAATCTTTTAATTCTTGTTTTTTCTGTTCTAGGGATTCTTCTTCTTTTCTCCAGGTCTAATATTTCCCAATATAGGGTTTTCCTAGCAATAAATCAAATGGGGCATTTTTCTCAACAAATTTAATAACCTCAAATTCTTCCTTTATCGAAGTTCCATGAGCACTCATAGATATCTGGGTAAGTCTTCCACATAGGGTTATTATATTTCCTCTAAATAATCATATTCCTCCCAATGAAGGAACCATAGCAAGCCTTCCCAAGGTTTCCCAAGTTCTTTCTGTCATGACATTCGCCTGTGTTTCCTCATCCATAACACAATCTATGTCAAAATCTCCTATTCTTGCTTCTATGCATTCTTTTTCTTGGAAGATCTCTGATAAGTTGATGTCTCTTTGATCATTCAAGGTTTCTTTTATTTCTAACAATACAGTCTCTAATTCTTTATGGGGTTCTTCCATAGTCTTAATTTCTGAGTCTTTCTCATGTTTTTCTTGTTCCATGTTCATTCTTTCAAGTTTAGCAATCATCCTAGGGAAATCTATAACTTCATGGTTCATAGCTTTACAACAAATACAACTAGGTCTTCTATCACAAAAATCCTTAGCAAGATGGCCTGGTATTCTGCAGCTGTAACAAACGGTTAATCCTCTCTTCCTCTTAAATGATCCCCAACTTTTCCTGTACTGGGCACTAGGATCACAGCAACTAACCTGTAAAAAACTCTTTCTAGGATCTTGCATCCATTCGTTAGACTAAACATTCTTTCTATGCATAGGAATAACATATCTCTCGCTATTTCTATTAGATCTACTTATATCAAATCTTATTTCTTCTAGTTGTGCCCTAGTTTTTAGGCTAGGACATAATTTATCAAACATACCTAGATCCATACTTTCGAAACAAAATTTTCACTTAACTTACTTTTAGCAAAACACAAAGCTTTCGTATCTAAAAAATTTCACTACTCGTACCTTTTTCAGAGCACCCAGCTTCCAGATCTTACCTATTTTCTTTAGATCGGAGTTCTCTTCTTAATACAGAGATTTCACAAGTCAAGTAGAATACTGCGCACTAAAGAAACAACTCTACGCACAGAGCTCATTATTTTCCTCAATTTCCAGCAATCACAGTTTTGGTCTCAACAACAAAACCATTTGTTGGCACAGGGGTAGACCCAGGGTTCAACGCTTCAACAACGGACCAACAAAACGCTAACTACTGGCCCTTTCAGAAACACCTACGAAGCAAATGAAGTATCACCTAAGGTAGATGCAGGGGTGGTTGCGGGACTCAAGTGTCTATAACCTAGCTAGGACACATATTTGTGATTACAATACCCTAACAAAGCACTTAGCAGTGACCATTCATCAGTATTTAATCAGTGTTTACTTCGTAGATAAAACCCTAATTATAGAGTAAGGCAGTATTCAACCAGATCTACACATCTAAGCATTTAGCATAAGAAAAAAAATCAGATCTAGCATGTTATTCACATTACTAGGCATATCATATCCATCTAAGCATACATTATTGCACTAAGCATAAATCACATGAACATGATAGCCATAATGCACAGAACAATCATAACACAGGATATACGTGGTTCACCCCCAGCCTGGGGATACGTCCACCAACTCTTCTCTTCTTTATTATATTATGTCAAGCTTCTTACAAGCACATAGCATCAAAATCCTACTACACATAAGACAGGAGATCTGCGCGGACCTTGCCAGATCCTCCTTCGCCAAGTTTGGTCACAACACAAATCCTTCTTATAGTTTGCACATAAGCTTCTTACAATCACTTGCACTTAGCTTCTGCAAGTGTTCAACACAGTGTGCACATAGCATTCCTACTATCCACACTTATCTCAATGGCCTCTCCATGCCCCCTTCCTACTTCGCCTAGATATCTATTTATACATTACAAAAAGGGCCTAAACATGGGTACACCCATGGCTCGACATCCCATACCTATTACATAAGCCCAAAACTGAAAAGTTCCCTAAAAAGGGGTCGAGATCCCACGATCTCTACTTTGACTTGCGCTCCGCCTTCGACTAGCCTGTCGAAGTCCCAAAATAGGTCAAACATGACCAAGGATCTCCAAAACTTAGTCAAGGCCCAACAAGTGGTCACAAGTTCAACATATTCTACTAGATCTCCAATAGTTTCTAACTGATCCTTGATTTGCGAGATCTTCATAATATAGTTGACCATTGTTTTTGATTTGTTCACTGTCATGTTTTTGAGTTGATGCCTCAAATTAAGCTTTAGAATGGTATTCTTACTTTCATAAAGTATGGTTAAGGCATCAAACATCTCCTTCGGTGTCTTCAGTTCTGATATATTGGGTATCAAGTGATCCTTGATTGAATCTGTGATACAAAATGGGTGCTTTCATCAGTCGCATTGTTGACTTTGGGTGAAATTGTTAGAAAAGATATATGATAAAAGATTTATAAATTGAATATTAGAAATGAGACTTCCCTCTTCATTTTTACAAGCATTATTTCATACTTACCATCATCATTCGGAGAGGGGACAGGGTTGAGGAAGCTCTAGAAATTTGGATTAGGAATCAAGATATAAATGGTGTAAAATCTTTGCCATTCATTGTTCTTTCGAGTGTTTAGTTAGCCAGGAATTCATCCATATTCAAAGAAAGGTTCATCACACATTTTCTATCAGCTAGTCAACTTCAATATCTTCAAAAATTTTCCTCAGAAAAAAATTGTGAAGTATCCAAGATAGACTATTGAAAAGGTCATAGATAGATCTGGGAGTTGGTTATACTTTTATGGGGAAACACAAGGGAGTTCTTTGGTATGTGGTGAAGGTGGAATTATTTACATATCTGAGTCTCATACTATGAATTTCAGGGCTATCTTGGGACATGGAACAAACAATTTTGCTGAGATAATGGTGCTAAAGTTGACCTTGATTTTAGTTGCAGAAACTACGACTTCTCATCTTCAAGTCCGATGTAGGAGGTTGGTGCAGGATATTCATTTCCATAGGAAATGTTCTGGACAATCATTCCCTATGGAATACTCATTCTCTCCATGTTGCATTGTGAATCGTGCCAGAAAAATGGTCCAGTTTGGTTGAATGGTCTAGGTTCAACAATCTGGGGCAGTTATTCTTCCATGCTTGGGAATAATAGTCTAGAAAACCCATGGCTAATGTTTGATTTTTTTTTAGGGAAGATGCTCTTCCAGATCTCACATATGTGAGTGGAAGAATGGCCCAGATGACTCAGTCTGTATCATGACATTGTTGATATCAGATGATATGATTGTTGTGGAGACTATATGTCTTTGGACAATAGTTGTATGCTACTGTGATGGATGTGATCCACTTGTAGTCATTATGTGTCATTAGTTAGTAGATGTGTGCTACTAGGAGTGGTTATGTACCACTGGATAGTAGTTGTATACTACTATGAATAAACACAGTTGTGTGTTATTGGATAGAATTGTTTTGATTTCCATGGAGACTATATAGTTGGATAGTGATGATGGTGCTCATGATTTGATTATGAGATATCATGTGTGGCTATGATGATGCTACTGGTTGAATGGTTTGCTTGTGCTCAAGACTATTATCTTTAACAATCCACTAGATAGGAGGGAGTGTTGATATTTTGGTACCAACGGGAGGTATTATCCTCTGTGTGTAACCTTTGACAAGTCTATAATATTTCGAGAAGCAAGAGAAACCCTAGAAGGTCATAAATTAACCTTAGAAGACAAGTCAGCTCAAGATAATAATTTATATTAAATTATTATCCTCCAAAAGTAGTAGTCGGGCTAGTTAGGTCACTTGGAGGACTATAAATAAGAGGGTGCTAGATCTCATTTGACACACTCACTCTCACAACTTCATAAGGATAAGTGGTGCACATGATCGGAGGAGAGTTGCAACTACTGCAGTCATGACTTGTTCTTTGGTTATTGTTGGAATTTCTGCTTGGTTATAGTTTAGACTTTCTGCTTGGTACGTTGGCTATGGAGAGAGGTACACTACCTTGATTAGCTATTGGTTCTAGGGTTTGCTTCCAAAATTATTATATCTGTCAAGGTTAAGGTGTTCATGGGTAGCCTTTGTGCCTATGGTTGGGTGAGAATATTGAGATATTGTCTATGGGGAAATGATCACATCTACATTATTCTAACATTAAATAGACAATAGACCTTGATGATGGTCCAAGGCTCAATTGGTTATCATCAAAATTGTTGAGAATTTCACTATTTTTGTGCTAGCAAGTGTTTGATTTGGATCCCCTAGGTGAGGCACACTAGTCTACACTAACAATGTGGAGAAGCATACCTTAGGTTCCTCTCAAGATTCTAAAAAAAGTCATCCCAAGGGGTTAGCCCAACCAATTGGTGTCCATGTTCTTAGGCATTTGACTAGTTTTGTGCCAACAGTTGCCTGGTTCAAATCCCCCTATGAGGCATAATAGTCAACATCAATAGGCTTGCACCCCTTGGGTTTCCTTGCGAGGTTTTCCTTGGGGAGAAAAAAAAAACACCTTAACCATGAAAATAACAAAAAAAGGCCAATCAATGTATTCTTTAGCAACTTGAAGAGGTGACCAATTATATACAATCATCATACCATGATATTTAATATCTACATTTTATTTATATTCATTTCTTTTCTATTTTTATATTATTAGTTGAAAATATACATGCTATGCAACTTTGAGGAATTTTACATGTCCAATATATCGACAAGTATTTATGCATTATAATCAATTATAAAGTTGCATTTCAAATTCCATATTGGGCATTACAACCCTGATTCCATATATAACATTGATTTGTGTAATCATTCTACTTATGTCAAATAAAAATAAAAGTTGAATTATAACATTTTAATATAACAACAACATATTCTGGCCAAAATAAAACATAACATCCTTTCAAATAATGTAATTTGTAAAATGGTACATATACCATATTAAATCAAGTATTTGCATCTTACTAAATTAAGAATATAATAGATGTACTTTGAAATCACATAACAAATTGCTCAAACGTTTGTGGGAGACATGTGATAGAAGAGATATAATTTGAAATAACATAACAAATTGCTCAAATGTTTGTAGAAGACATTTGTTGTTGGAGAAGGATTACGAGTTTTTATCTATGTTGGGGATTTCCTTAATCATAATAATTCAATTTCAATAGATCATTGAACAACACATTCATTTAATGTGCAACACACTAGTTTAAAAATAATACTAATAGGCACATATCATAATCCTCAAAGAACATGTCTCAAGGTCATCATGAACCAAAATTTGATAAGAGAGTAGTTTTCCATTGCCTGAGCTCCTTTTTCCAATCTCTTATGAATTTTCTCCTTTGTCTCTATGTACCTTCATTATAAAACACAAAACCCAATGTTAATTGAACTTCCCATT
This sequence comes from Picea sitchensis, assembly GCA_010110895.2. Taxonomy (NCBI): domain Eukaryota; kingdom Viridiplantae; phylum Streptophyta; class Pinopsida; order Pinales; family Pinaceae; genus Picea; species Picea sitchensis. The sequence continues at coordinate 21,604 of SNQJ01S0030066.1, forward strand.
CTCCATTTGGAGATGATTCAATTCATTTAAAAAAATATAAAATAAGGAAACATATACAAAGCATATAAATCACTAAAATATTTTAATTTTTAAAGTTTTTCTTTTGTATAGATAGTTTAGTGAAAGAACATTTAAGGATGAAGGAATACCTCTATAAAATGCAAAATTTTGAATGTGAATTTGAAGTAGTGTTCCAACTTGATACACAATTCTAGCAACAACAATGGTACCAACATTAATTCCAAGCAAAAACACTGGTACCAACAACAATTCCAATAAAAAACTATGGGAAAATGTGGGGGAAAAATTGCTCTCCATCCAACCAATCCTTCAATTAGAGATTGAGATCCCCCTAGCCCTCAATCACTAAGGTTATACTAGAAAAGGAAAAAATGGGTGAACATGGCAAGTTTGACTTCTTTCAAGGTCTTAAATGACTATTTATTGGTGGCCCACCATCTTGACCAAGTTGCTCTCATCACAACATCCATAGCCATCAGCCACAGCTCGAGGGAACATGATAACTTCAACTTGATCAAGAAATTATTTAAGCTAGCCAATCCCATCAAACAATGGCGGGTTGTGCATCTTAGTACCAATCAAACAAACCTCCATAATTATGGTTGTGTGCAATGTTGAGTATTGAGCTCATGACTCTAATATCATCTACCCTCCCACCCCATTTCAGAATCTAAGTTAAATGAACAAATGCTACACTAGATTACAAGGCCATCTATTGTGGGATTTACATCATTGTGCATACTAGTTGTATTGTCATAAATATCCTAAATTATGAGACTATTGAGATTCTCCCTTAGCATTGAAGATGTTTTCATCCATCGATCCATCCATGGCGTTTAATAGTTGTGTGTTCTTGAGTCCCTGGTACATATAAATATGTTACACCACCCTAACACCATTGTTCTCAAAGGACATATTCCATGCTTGAGTTTGATGATTGCATCATAGTCATATGCCCATTCGATCTCCAACAACGTTGGTTCGAGGTCATTTTCATCCAAGATGTGAATTAATTAGAAATTGGCTACAATTTACATGCTTGAAATGTTTATCTCTATGTTCTCCACCCCTCCCAATGGGAATATGTGATATTAATTCGCTAATCGCAACTAAATTGGTGGGTATACGAGTTGTGGGCTCTCCATCCGCTACCATGATTTCTTAGGCGGGTATTCACCTTGAATCCTAGGTTGAGCATGATGTCTTTCATATCATATACATTGATTTCAATATTTAGTCTAAATACACAACATGTGCTTCTTTCTTTTCTTCTTAATGCAACAAAATGTTAATTTTGGTAGAGGAGCACATATCTCCTCATCCCCCTCCACCAGTTGCTTCAAGGTAGTGTGTAACCTTTTTTGATAGTTTTTCATCGTTCAATATCTTGGAAAACACTTGTAGGAACTCATATAGTGCTTCTGCATCATCCAAGAGTGTCCAATGTTGAAGGTGCGATATGATTTGGGGGGGCATTATAGGGTGATTACCATAATATTTTGTGGCAATTCCACCTATACCATGCATGATTTCCAATGCTTATTTGAAAAATTACTTCTACTTCAGAGAGTTAACATTTGGTTCCTTTTTAACTACTTTCTTGATATATTAGGGCTCCATGTTCTACTAGTTATTCCATGTCTTTGTGCCTCCATGAGTCACTATATGTTTCTTCAAGGTTTATGGGGCATCATCTGATCGAGGCTCAACATTATCCAAGTTGGTTATTCTCTGATTTCGAGCATCCCATTTTGCAATCAAATATGGACAATCTTTGGAATTATGGCCTACGATGCAATAGTAATCACACTGTGACTAACGAGGGTTAGGAAGCTGTCTTAATATGTGTCCAATGGTGTCACAGTTGTAGCATCTGATCAGGCCATTTCTTCCACCCCCATGACCTCTTTTGAATCTTGCACCCATTCTAGGTCATACCTCTTCCACCCAAAATGCCGTTCTATCAAACCTAACCACTATTATATTTTCATTCTTTACAGAGCATTAGAGTTACCAGTGTTATTTTACTTCGTTACCATTAACATATGTATATCATGTACTGAGCAATAGAAGCATAAACAAGAGACAAAATAACACAAGACATTTGTCCTGGGAAAACCCAAAATGGGAGAAAAACCCAACAACCTTTCTTAGACAGGTTGTGTTCACAAATTTCAACCATTCACCAGCTCTCAAGAGCCACAAACAAGATATAAACCCTATAACTAGGCTAGCACAACTCTAGTACTCTCAAACTGCATCAACAACACAATACAAGATGATTGCACCTCCTTAGAGAGGTATCGCACAAGATAAAGTAGCCACCAAGAATATCCAAAACCCCATATTTGTGTCTCCTCTTCCTCCTTAGACTTGTGCACCTTTTCCTTAGTGAGAGAGTGTGTCCAAATGAGCTAGATGTCCTCCTTATTTACAGTCTTCAAGTCAAATTCCTGTGATGACTTCTTCTTTGGGAATCTTATTTTTACTTTATTATTTTCTATGTGGGTCGAATTCTCTTATGGGTATTCTTTTTGTTGTTTAGTTTTCTTCATGTACTTCCATAATCTTCTCTTCATCTAAGAAAGTTCCTTCTGAAACTACCAAAAAATCAACACTCCCTCTTATCTAGGGAGGTATATTTCACGATGTCTCCATTTAGTAGTCCATTGACTACTATGCAATCAGCTAATAGTACATAGCTACCACAATTCCATTGGTAGCTCGAATTATCTGTCACAACCTCTGCAATCAATTAGAACTCAACTACTCCCAACGTGAACTGGTAGTCTCCATGGAAATTATCTAGAAGCACAGTGCTAATACAATGCCATCCAGTAGAACACGATTGTGTCAATAGTAGTACACCACTACTGTCCAGTGGTACATAACCACTCCAAGTAGCACACATCTACTTTCAAGAGACACAATGTCTCCATCCTAGAATCAACTAGTAGTTACATAAGCTACCACCATGCAGTCCAACAATCTCTATAATTATGCAAAAATCAACTAGTAGCACATAGCTACTACCATGCCATCATCCATAATCATAATCTGCAATCCCCATGACTATGAAGCAATCATCTAGTAGCACACAACTACTACAATTCCATCAACCATAGTCATGGCCTATATAACTATGCAACAATCAGTTAGTATCACACAACTACTACAATTCCATCAACCATAGTCATAGTCTCTGTAACTATGCAACAATAATCTAGTAGCACACAACTACTACAATGACATCATCCATAGTCATAGTCAATGTATTTATAACTATGCAACAATCAACTAGTATCACACAACTACTACAATTCCATCAATCATAGTTATAGTCTCATCCAGTATCACGAAGATACTCCCATAGTCCTCACGACTATGCATGTGATGTTTCTTCTCTCATTGGGTCCGACAGTCACCTCAAATGAATGATCTAGGGAACCTTTGCTCAAAGGGGTTAGCCAGAATGAGAAGAAACAATGCAAATCCATATCAAAGAGGGTGGACACTCTGCATCACACTAAGCTTGTTTATGAAGTACTCATACTTCACTCTAAACAGAGGCTTGGTGAGAATGTCCGCTATATTCTCATCCGTGGATATGTACGAGAGCTCTATGTCTCCTCTCTGCACCATGTCTCAGATGTAATGGTATTTTATCTCCAACTCTAGATCAAATAACCTTGCAAGAAAATTTTGAAACCACACTGCTTCATGGCTTGCAACACTGGCTATGATATACTCTACCTTTGTTGTACTGAATGCCACTAATGTCTGTGTCCTGCTCAACCATGAGGTCATACCCGATCCCAAACTTAAGAAACATTTGTAAATTCTCTTCCAATCCACTGCACTCCTTTCCTAGTTAGAGTCTGTATAACCATCTAGCTTCACATCTCCATCCAATACATATCTCAATCCATATCCAATCGTACCATGTAGGTACCTAAACATATTCTTTGTTTCCATCCAATATATATGTCTGGGTTCAACCATGTACCGACTCAAGGCATGCACTGCAAATAATATGTTCTACCTGGTGTTAACCAGGTACATCAAGGATCCGATCAGTGGTTTGTACATCAAGGGATCCAACAAATCTAAATATGAATCACTCAGAAGCTTCAGATTTATGATCATGGGTGTGGCCATGGAATTTCATTCCATCATCTTGAATCTTTGTAGGATCTCAAAAGTACATTTTCCTTGTCCAAGGAAAATCTCATTTGATATCTGCCACACCTCAAATCCCAAGAAGTAATGCATTGGACCAAGATCCGTCATCTCAAATGATAAAGTGAGATCCCTTTTTCACACATCTGCGAGCTTCTCATCCCTTGTAAGAAGTAACTCATCCACATATAGGATCAATGGGAAACCATCCTCAAGCTCATCAAATAACTATCTGATCTGGCATATCATGCCATGGGTGTCTACTTAGGCATGTACAAATCCTCCTTCAATATGCATACATGAGACTCCTTCTCATGTATCTTGTGGTTGCTCTATGTATTCTTCTTTTGGATACTGGAGAAAGTGTCTCGTCATAATATTCTCCCTCTTGCTGGGAGAATCCTCGGGCCACAAATCAAGATTTGTACATCTCTATGATGCCATTTGCAACATTCTTGATCTTGTAGATCAAACTTGGAATTCACCACTTGCTTCCCCTCTGGTCTCGAAACCAAGGAAAAATGTATATCCCGGTCCTTTTGATTGACTTCCTCCTCTGTCACTGAAACAAGGGAATCCTCCCAGGAGGTATTATATCTCCTTGAAGTATCAAAATCTTAGATATAGCCTCCTCAACTCATGGAACGTGTCTGTTAGTCTTGGAAGAGGTCTCTCTCTCCCATATGAGTCCGAGGAGGAATACTTTCTAAATGAAAGTCTCTAAGCCATTGAATCTCTCTGAGATCAGACTCACTCTGATTCTATATGCTCCCTCTGAATCTTGACTCCCTCTGAGTCTATATAATCTCTGAAGCCATCTACTCCCTCTGCATGTGTTGACCTCATCTAAAGTCTAAACTCCTATGAATTGTCTTGGGGAGGATTCTCCTCCCTATTGAATTCTGAGGGATGAATCCCTCTAAACTCTAGCTCCTTCTGAGATGGTACTTGGTGGGGCCTCCTTCTTGACCATTGGTGGGGCCTCCTTCTTGACCATTGGTGGAGCCATCTTCTCCTCCTAATGATATGTCTCATCAATGTCATATATTTGTATCTCCTTTGCATTCTGCAAAGTATCATGGGACCATGTTGGTCTCTTCCTAGTCATTGTAATGATTCTGGGTAGGCCCTTCTAGCTCTACCGATTCTTCCTGGCGATCTGAAGAGTGATCAACTTAATTAGAGGGATTTGTATGGTAATCTTCAGATCCTTCTACTCCTTACAATCGATATCCATATGAATGAATATGTATCCACATGAGTACCCTTCTTACTAGAAGGTTCTAACTTCCCTCTCTTCTCCTTCATTACATGGATGTGCACAACTCTATGTTTGGATAGTTTTCTCCATGTTTTAGTTAGAAATCATATAATCTGTGGTCTCTTGTAACCGTCATTATATCCCCTTCTTAGATCTATTACTTGTGACCTTCCCGTAACAAGAACAAAACATCTCCATGGTAACCTCCATGGAATTTGCAAGATAACCTTCCTGGAACAAGGTCAAGAACCAAGAACATCTCCTAGAGGAGATCAATTTATCTTGTAAACAAGTGAATTATTAATATGAGAATTTACTTAATGGTAATCGTACCAACAATAATCAAGTGTTATTAAAATAGCAATAGAAATAACAATAATAGAATTCTAAACATTGTTATTCCAGTTACAACACTTACTTAAACTGCAGCAATATAAAATATCAAACCTAATATGCAAACCTGGAGTTTAGTTCTTGTTGTCCCACTTGATTTGTCTTCTATAGTTTCCCCAATCATGTTCTTGGAAGCACCACTAGCTAAAAGACATACTCTTCATCCTTTGATTTATGCTCTTCAACATTTGTTGCATCTGCATGGTACTTCTTCTTTCCCTTTTCATGTTTAAGAGGACATTGTGTGGCATAATGTCCCTCCTTGCAGTTGTGGCATATAATATTTGACGCATCCTTCAAGGCTTCATGTTATGTGGTTTCTTAGACTTCTTTGTGTTGCCTTCTTCACTTTCCTTTCCCTTCTTCACTTGGGAAGAAAGCATTTTATTTTCATCATCATTAGTCTTCTATGATTTGGATATCAACCTGGATTCCTCTTAGGTGCAGTCTTCCCATAGCTTGTTGAACTTGGGAAATTTTCTTCTTGCGCAAATCTCTTGAATAAATGGATCCAGAGAGGAGGGAAATCCATTGAGTGTAGTAGTCACAAGTTTGACGCCTTCTACTGAATCTCCAATGGTTGCTAACGATCCTCATAAAATAGTTGGCTATTGTTTCTAACTTGTTCATTGTCACGTTTCTGAGTTGATGCTTTATAGTAAGTTTTTGATTGGTATTCTTACTTTAATAAAGTCTAGTTAGGGCATTGAACATTTCCTTCAATGTCTTCAGTTCTGATACATTAGGTATCAGATGATCCTTTATTGAGTATGTCAAGATCCTTTTGGCCTTGACCTCATTCTTCTTGACCTTTTCTTTGGCATCTTCTTCTTTGGGTTATGAAAGCGTCTCCTTGATATGATCCAATAAATCATTCTCTTATATAATGAGGATAACTCGATTCTTCTAGGATATAAATTTATTTGCTCCATCCAATCTATCTTCAACTCTCATGTTGGTTGACATTGTTCGCTGGTAGAAACCCTAGCACTGAAAAACCTCGATTTTTCAAACTTCACCAAAATGCACGATGAGGGTTTCAGGGGGTGCACTAGGGTAGGGTGCACTTCTCTATGAAATAATTTTCCCCAACGACCTTGGGATAGTGCTCAATGAACTTGACAAAGTATTGCAGTTGCAAGGTGTTGCTGCAACGATCTTCCTTCTAGTGGTCAAATTGTTCTGAAGGTAACCAACTTTGATACCATGTTGTATTATCCTTATTTATAGAAACATAAACAAGAGATAAAAGAACACAAGAGATTTATCCTGGGAAAACCCCAGATGGGGTAAAAACCTTGAAACCTTTCTTAGACACATTCCATTCACAAATTACAACCATTCACCAACTCTCAAGAGCCACAGGCAATATATAATCCCTATAACTAGTCTATCACACCTCTAGTGCTCATAGCTGCAGCAAAAACACAGTACAAGAGGAGCGCACCTCATTAAAGATGTAGCACACAAGATAAAGTAGCCACCAAGAATATCCAAAACCCTAGTTCTGTGTCTCCTCTTCCTCCTCAGACTCGCACAACTTTTCCTCAGTGAGGGAGTGTATTGTGAGTGTGTCCAAATGAGCTAGAAGTCCTCCTTATTTATAGTCTTCAAGTCAACTTCCTAGGCCAATTTCCTCTCTAGGAATCTTATTTTTACTTTATTCTTTTTTGTGTGGGCCAAATTCTCTTCTGGGTATTCTTCTTGTTGTTTAATGGTATTCCTAGACTTTTTAAATATTCTCTTCATATAAGAAAGGTGTTCTAGAGGAAATTTACTCCCATATCTACCAAAACATCAACAACCACTGGGGCTTGCAGAGCCCAATGATGGTCTATATTATGTGTAGATGTCTTGTATAAATCATGACATAAGTCCATTGGGGTGAAGGTATATTTCAATAAAATTGAGCATCGATACGAGGGGTGTTTTCCATATTCCTTAGATATCTCACACCATTATTTGACTTGCAATGTAACCTACAATCAAGGGTTCATCGACCCTATTGCTACTCAACCCACTACTATGCACAATGTAGGGCAGTCTACTACTATATGGCACTTTTTTTGGCACCCAATGCACCATATCTACTCTCATGTTTCTTTAGCACAATTCAACTCATGGAGTTTCTCTATCAGAAAGGAGAGTTAGTTCTACACTCATGTCGTCCTTGAAGCTATCATAAATATTTGAGCTCAACACTTATTTGCTTCCCAGACTTATTGTTTCCCTCCTTCTTGCCTTCTCAACGCTTCTCTCAAAGTATTTATTTTCTATTGCATCAAGGGAATACATATCATTAGAAGAATTCCTCCATGACATTATAAAGGGAGCTAGAACAATAGCTAGATCATTATTTCTCTTAATCATTGAGCATATTCCCAAGTGATTTCCCTTTCTTGTTCTTTAATGTCTTGTAGCTCTGCAACACTTTAGAAGGCCAATCGTGTTTCATTGAAAATTTGAGTTGTCCTAGAGGGGGTGGTTTGCACATACTTTATGTAACATTGACACCACAAGTTCATTTGAAACTCTAGTATCTTCGCGTTATCAGTCGAGATCCCTATTACATGCCATACACCTTTGGATAGGAACCAATGTTGGTTTGCATCCTCCTCTCTTTTTCCAATGAACTTTGAGGGGCGTAAATTTATATAAACCATTTTTGCACCAATTCTAAGCCCTTAAGGACTCGATTACTAAATGAATCAGAGGTTCCAAAAACTTGCAGTTTGGTGAAATTCACTTTTACTCTCCATACCACCACTAGTCTGTTAGAAAAAATAGGACCGCGGAGCAATAAAATAAAACAAATGCAGAAACAAAACACAGAAGACACACAATACAAGAGAGACACAGATTTACGTGGTTCACCCAGTGTGGGCTACGTCCACCAGAGA
>SNQJ01S0030066.1:30367-52740 GCA_010110895.2 Picea sitchensis
CCCCTCTGCACTCCCCCACGTGGAAGAGTGTACATACTTCTGGGGTGTAAATACTTCATGGGGTATAAACACGGCCGAAAGCAAGGACCTCTGAATCAGGAAGATAATCAGGCTCCACAACCAACATAGTCCCTATTAATCATTATTGTCATGTACTATTAATCATAACTAAACTATTAATCACTAGAAAAGAAGAATGTGCCTTTTTAGGACTAGAACACACAGGGGGTGTCTATTGTCCTGGAGTGGCTCCTCCACCAAGTAGTGGTGTTACCTTTGGATCTTTTATATTTGTGTATCCAAATAAATTGTACATAACCTGGAATGAGTCATTAGACTATGTCTCTATGGTTGAGATATCAGTTTCAGGATTTTCTAACTACATCCACTATAGCATGTGTATAATGAAAGTGTTGACACCATAGAATTCTCCTTTAGAGGGTGTACCTATGCCACAATGTTCTTAAGGAGGGTTTTCCTATCAACATAATTTCCATTTATTCCAATATCCTATGGTCCAAACCCTTTAGACAAATGAAAAGACATAAAATCCAAAACTAGCTCCATTTATACCTAAGGAATTGCAAAAAATGATCAAGCCCCAAATTATTGCTCCCACAAGACATTCATCATGGATGGCCAACTTGGTGCCAATTAGAAAGAAAAATGTTTGAATTAGGTTTCCTATTGACTTCAATAATTTGAATCAATGGTCTCTCAAAAACAGTTATCCACTTCCAAATATGGAGCATTTGCTATGAAAGGTCACAAGATAAGGTATAGTGTCTATGTTGAATGGTTTTTCAGGGTATAATCGGGTGCTTTTGCAAGAGGAACATCAACCATGGGGGAATTTCATGTACCTTAGGATGTCATTGGGGTTGCTAAATGTCATATCCAAATTTTCATAGTTCTATGAATTATGCATTGCAGACATCATGGGTAAGATTATTGTGATTTATCGTGATGATTTCACAAATTCTAAAGATGGGAGTACATGTGTTTTTCATTCCAATCCAAGTGTTTGAAAAATGTATAAAGAATAGGATTTCTCATATTGTATCCAAAGATGGTATCACAATTTATCAATGGTGTTAAAATTGATCCAACGTGAACATAAGGTATTCAACAAGTACCATTACCTTTCAATAAGGAGGCAATGAAATCATTCTTTGGCCAAATCAACTTCATTAGTGGGGGTTCATACTAAGCTTCATTGAGATTACCAAACCTTTTTCAACGATGCTAAAGAAGGGTTGAGTCCATATAGAATAAAAAAAATATGGAATCCTTTCAAGAGATTGAGGATGCAATTGTTAACATTGTTGTTGGTAACTTCTAATTATTCTAATGATTTTTAATTTTTCTCTTTTGCACCAAAGGATAGAATTTTTGGTGTTCCTTTACAATTAAGGAACGGTGAGAACTTGGAGCAGCCTATATCCTTTATAAGTATGGGCTTTAGAGAAGTTGAAATAGACCATTCTACCATGGAGAAATAGACATATGCTTTAGTGCAAGCCTTGAAGCATTTTAGTAGTTATATTGGACATACTAGGATTGTGGCATTTATCCCTCTTCCAATGGTGAACAATATCCTTTATCAATGAGAATGTCTAGGTAATAGAGAAAATTGGATATCAAGGATTCAAGGGTATTATTTATAGCTCAAGCCTTGGCAAATACATGAAGGCTCAAGGATTGGCCAGATTGTGGACACTAGAAAATGAAGAAGCTATACAACTTGGAGGTAAACCTAGGCTGATATGACCTTGGTGGATTTTGAAGATTTACAATGACACGAATAATACAAGGACATTGTTTATTACTTCCATAATTTGTCTTGCCCAAATCACTTGTTGTACCATAAGAGAAGAGAATTGAGGTTGATTGCAACAAACTATAGTGTTGTACACGATAGATTGGTTTGGAAAAATCTATATGGTTTGATACTTGGGTCTATGGATTCTACAAAGGCACTAGAGCTCGTGGTAGTATTACACAATTGGTTATGCAGAGAATACTTTGAGAGCTCATGTTAGTGTTGCATTGTACCTTTTTAGATGTGGGGATTGGATATTATCAAGAAGTTCCATAAAAATTCTAGAAATGGTTTCAAATGGATCGTCACAAAAACAATTACTTCACTAGATCAGTGGAGGAAATATCCACAAAGAGACAACCAACAAATCATTGATTTATAGAGGAGAATATCATCACCATATTTGGTATTCCAACCAAAATAACAATAGATAATTCCCGGTCATTTAGAACCATTGAGTTGGGGAGATTTTGACTTGATTATGGCATTGTTATTTCTCGCTCATATAATTATTATCCACAAGATAATGGATTGGATGAATAAAGCAACATGAATTTGTTGAAAATAATAATAAAAGACTAAGTGACAACCAAAAATGTTGGGACAACAAACTCAAGTTCGTCTTGTGGGATAACTAACTCACTAAGAATAGTCTGTTTGAATTAGGTAATAGTTGCAATATGAATTGGCGGTGATTGATTATTAGTGCATGATTTGTGAGAGTCCAATAGGAACAAGTATGTAACTTGGTAATTCTTTATTATTCTCTAAATTATTTTTTTGATAATATAAAGGTTTAAAGGTTATAAACTAAGTAAAAATAGAAAAGGTCTAAGTAGTTCTACAATCCACCTATCAAATTATCAAAGGAAATATATAAGTGAGGTTGTTAATAGGCATACAACGGTAGTATATAAGAAGGGAATTGTCAAATTTGGGAAGGAATCCTTCATCACAGTCATATCAGAAAGAGATATCAAATTGTGTTATTAGATGGTGAATCAGAAGAAGGGAGAGACCCACAATTTATGTAGAAGGTACTCCTTGATTGTTTAACTCTTTCTTTGTTTGGATCATGATCAAAATGGACTTCTCGAGTTTACCGAACCTAGCATTCTTTCAATAAAAATATTTTTTCCATTATTATTCATATTACTAATGAACAATTATTCCAAATATTCCCTATTTATTCCCTTTTTAACGAATAAATTGGAATAGAATGAGATAAAATTTACGATTGTAAGAAAATCCATTTTATGGTATTGTGTACTAGATTTTTTTTTTTATACAATGAGAGGATGATGAAGGGAGAGGAAAATTGTGATGATTAGAAGAAACAAAGAGGAAAATCGAGCCTTACATTTTACTAACTACGAAACTAAGGCTTGTTGGATAACATTGTTAGTGTCCCAACTAAAATATTATTAGGAGAAAGGGATAATGATAATGAGAGTTGAAGGCACATTGCAAGGCCAAGAAGGTTTTCAAGAGGAGAAAAGGGAGGGCCAAGAGGCTAGAGGGAGGTCAAAGGCCAAAAAGGGGACCGAGAGACCACAAAGGGAGGTTGAGAGGATAAAAAAGGAGATGTTGAAGGCCAAAGGAGGATCAAAAGGTTGAAAGAGAAGCCAAAACACCAACCAGTTCATGAGAGGACAAAAGGAGAATTGAGTGGTTGAAATTGACGTCACGAAATCAAAGTGAGAAAGGAGGAACAAAAGGCCGAGTTTTCTAAGGTAAACATTCGAGAAAAGATCCAAAGGATTTGTCACTAAAAAATAGAAAAGGAGAAATGGGGCAGGAAAAATCTCCCCCAAGGTAGTGGATGTGGCTACAAGTGTCAACAATAGGAAGATGCAGTAGGAAGGTTTACCCACAAGGTACAAAGGGTCTAGGGGGACACAACACAAAGGAAACAAGGGACTAGCAATGGGTTTGACACACACAATCTACAAATACACTACAAATGGGAGAGGAGAATGACTCATGGATGAGACTACCTATAGGGAAAAGACACAAAAATACAATGGGAAATGTTACAAGTGCAATCATTTACATCAACTATGCAATAAAGCAAGTCACTAGAAAAGTTTTTTTAAGTTAAACATTTGAGAAAAGAACCAAAGGATTTGTCACTAAAAACTAGAAAAGAAGAAATGGGGTAGGAAAACTTGCCCCCAGGGCAGTGGAGGTGGCTACACGTGTCAACGATAGGAAGATACAGTAGGATGGTCTACCCACGAGGCACAAAGGGTCTAAGGTGACACATCACAAAGGAAACAAAGGACTAACATAATTTTTAACACACACAAACTACTAACACACTACAAATTGGAGAGGAGAATTACTCCAGGACGAGACTACCTATAGCGCAAAGACACAAAACTACACTGGGAAATGTTTAATTACAACGATTGTGCAATAAATGAAGTCACTAGCGAGGTGACAACAATTGTAATGGAAAAGTAGGCTAGAGTTGTTGAAATGGACTTGGGAATGAAAAATAGAAAAGAGGTGGCATGTTCAAAGGTTGCAAGTCAAAGAGTAGCTCAGGTGGGGCACAACATTGTTGAATTTTAATGCTTAGCTCATGCACATGTGGTTTATTTCAATTTAGCATGTACTTGAACCATAAACAATGAAACAATACCATACACAACTGCTTCAATAACCAAGATCAAAAGAAGAATAATCATGCACAAGAACACAAGAAGAATAACCGAGATCATAAGAAGAATAACCATGCATGAGTACATCGATTGTGAAATAACGCAAGTCACTAGCAAGGCGACAAAAATTGCAATTGAAGATTAGGCTAGAGTTGTTGAAATGGACTTGGGAATGAAAAATACAAAATAGGTGGCATGTTCAAAGGTTGCAATTCAAAGACTAGCTCGGGCGGGGCACACCACATGGGCTATGCAAACTAAGAAACCTATTGCAAGAACTAGGAAACCAAATGGGAAGCCAACAAGAGGAAATAATAGGTCGATGGGGTAAATTTGGAAAAAATCATTGTATGAGATCTTAGGTTATTCACAATGATAGGAGGATATGGATCCTCTTATAGAACCTTCTTTACCAAATGATGCACCAATGCAATAGCAAGGAATCAAGAGAGGAACTTGATCAACTGGAGAGGAATGAAAAGTTTTAACTAAAGGGACTTGGGGATGCAAAATGGAAAAAAGGTAGGGTGTTCAATGGTTGTAAGTCAAAGGATATCTAGGGTGGGAAACACCACAAAAGGTATGGAAGTTGAGAAACCTATTGCAAGAAAGGGAAAACCAAAAGGGGGAGGTAAAGAGAGGTAATAAAAAAATTGGCAAAAATTATAGTACAAGATCTTAAACTATTAACAATGATAGGAGGTTATGGATCCTACTATAGAACACCATTTCAATAGCAAGGAATCAAGAGTGAAACTTGAACAAATGGAGAGGAATGTGGATTTTTGACGAAATTCAACATCATTGATCACATAACCTCAAGATATTGATCACATAACTTCAAGATCCCTTTAAGGTTAGTTGATAGTATGTTCTCATCGTTTAAGTCTGGAGTCCAACCACCATATTGCATGGATGGATAAGATATGTTGATGTAAACCCCCACCACTCCTAGGGGCTTGCACGACCTCTCGGTCTAGGATCATCACTCAAGGGAGCCAAATTAGCTCTCAGGTCCTCTTTGAACTCTCAAAACTATATACCACGGGCATTTTTCCTTTTCCTTGCGCACAAATTTGCATTCGCGAGGGGATTATCATGTCAACAGAGAAATCCATGTGGCCTCGGGCCAAAACCTTGGGCTAATCTCTTTAACCCGCAGGAACTTTAGCACTCCAGAGCTCTAGGCTTCGGGAGTTCTAACAAAAACACACTAGGATTCTCCCAAACTCCAAACACACAAACATCTAAACAATAGAAGGGATCAATGACTCACTCTACATACCGAGATCTACGGCTTACATAAATTTTGAGACTCTGGGATTTGGGATTTTTCCCCACTCCAGCATGCAATTCCTCTGAATACATGAACTTCGAACATGCGAATCAGATGGTTGACGCTCGTCTCAGATCGACAACCTTCGTTTACTCTGGGCTCCAGGATTTGGAGCTTTCCACGCCTTGAAACACACTTCCTTCTGGAGTTTTGAACTCCAAACACGCAAAGGAATTTGATCAATGGTCTACGCGTCCACACCAACTGACGGTCGAGATAGACTCCGGCCTTCGGGGATTTTTTACCTTGAAAAAATCATGCTTCAAAAATTTTGGAGTGTCAAATTATGAACCACGCTTGATCTATAGACACGTGTACACATGAAAAATGACCAAGATCTGCTACGGGCTTCAGATCTTTGAGGTTCTGCGCACTCTTGCAACTTCACTTCCAATTATCTGGATAACTAAACTTCCAGACACCCGTTTATCTGTGGACATGTGTCCCCCATCTACCAACGGTCCAGATTGAATTCTGGCTTCGGTACTTCAGGAAATTCGTCTCCTCCACAATACACACCCTAAAAATTATGAATCCGAGAAGTCTAAAGGACTTAAAGGGTTAACACCAATGCACCTTCTCCAGATTCAAAGCTCGTGAAAAACTCTGGCTCCTCCCAAACGGATCTCGTTCGCTTGTCCTCCAAACAAAAGGGATTCTTCCTTTAAATAACTAAATCTCGCTATCCTTCCTGAGATTTTCCAACTTTAAAGGACTTAGGCCCCGACGCACACTTGCACTACTTCTCCTAAGCTTGAGACTTAGAAAATATCTTGCACACTCCTTGCGCTTTCTCATATTGAGATTCTTTCAACACTTCGCTAAGTGTTGGCCATGTTCACACCTTTCACGGCTATAACCTTCAATAATTTATACTCAAACGAGTATATGTGCACTCCTTGCACTCACTCTACGAAATTCATGATATCTCTCCTGAGCTATTGAGTCTGAAAACGACTATGCCTTATCACTCCTTGCGTGGCCACTATGCACTCCATGCACCAGGATTTCATAAGAGAAACAATTGAAACTTATAGAATATCAAAGGTTCATTCATTCAACCATGAAATACACAAACATGCATATAAACATAGAAACATAGATAGCATAACATTACCCAAAGATCCAAAGGATTTGTCACTAAAAAATAGAAAAGGAGAAATGGGGCAGGAAAAATTTCCCCCAAGGTAGTGGATGTGGCTACAAGTGTCAACAATAGGAAGATGCAGTAGGAAGGTTTACCCACAAGGTACAAAGGGTCTAGGGGGACACAACACAAAGGAAACAAGGGACTAGCAATGGGTTTGACACACACAATCTACAAATACACTACAAATGGGAGAGGAGAATGACTCATGGATGAGACTACCTATAGTGCAAAGACACAAAAATACAATGGGAAATGTTACAAGTGCAATCATTTACATCAAATATGCAATAAAGAAAGTCACTAGAATTTTTTTTTTAAGTTAAACATTTGAGAAAAGAACCAAAGGATTTGTCACTAAAAACTAGAAAAGAAGAAATGGGGTAGGAAAACTTGCCCCTCGGGTAGTGGAGGTGGCTACAAGTGTCAACGATAGGAATATACAGTAGGAAGGTCTACCCACGAGGCACAAAGGGTCTAAGGTGACACATCACAAAGGAAACAAAGGACTAACATAATTTTTAACACACACAAACTACTAACACACTACAAATTGGAGAGGAGAATTACTCCAGGATGAGACTACCTATAGTGCAAAGACACAAAACTACACTGGGAAATGTTTAATTACAACGATTGTGCAATAGATGAAGTCACTAGCGAGGTGACGACAATTGTCATGGAAGAGTAGGCTAGAGTTGTTGAAATGGACTTGGGAATGAAAAATAGAAAAGAGGTGGCATGTTCAAAGGTTGCAAGTCAAAGAGTAGCTCAGGTGGGGCACAACATTGTTGAATTTTAATGCTTAGCTCATGCACATGTGGTTTATTTTAATTTAGCATGTACTTGAACCATAAACAATGCAACAATACCATACACAACTGCTTCAATAACCAAGATCACAAGAAGAATAATCATGCACAAGAACACAAGAAGAATAACCGAGATCATAAGAAGAATAACCATGCACGAGTACATCGATTGAGAAATAACGCAAGTCACTAGAAAGGCGACAAAAATTGCAATTGAATATTAGGCTAGAGTTGTTGAAATGGACTTGGGAATGAAAAATACAAAATAGGTGGCATGTTCAAAGGTTGCAATTCAAATACTAGCTCGGGCGGGGCACACCACATGGGCTATGCAAACTAAGCAACCTATTGCAAGAACTAGGAAACCAAATGGGAAGCCAACAAGAGGAAATAATAGGTCGATGGGGTAAATTTGGAAGAACTAGGAAACCAAATGAGAAGCCAACAAGAGGAAATAATAGGTCAATGGAGGAAATTTGGCAAAAATCATTCTATGAGATCTTAGGTTATTCACAATGATAGGAGGATATGGATCCTATTATAGAACCTTCTTTACCAAATGATGCACCAATGCAATAGCAAGGAATCAAGAGAGGAACTTGATCAACTAGAGAGGAATGACAAGTTTTAACTAAAGGGACTTGGGGATGCAAAATGGAAAAGAGGTAGGGTGTTCAATGGTTGTAAGTCAAAGGATATCTAGGGTGGGAAACACCACAAAAGGTATGGAAGTTGAGAAACCTATTGCAAGAAAGGGAAAACCAAAAGGGGGAGGTAAAGAGAGGTAATAAAAAAATTGGCAAAAATTATAGTACAAGATCTTAAACTATTAACAATGATAGGAGGTTATGGATCCTACTATAGAACACCATTTCAATAGCAAGGAATCAAGAGTGAAACTTGAACAAATGGAGAGGAATGTGGATTTTTGACGAAATTCAACATCATTGATCACATAACCTCAAGATATTGATCACATAACTTCAAGATCCCTTTAAGGTTAGTTGATAGTATGTTCTCATCGTTTAAGTGTGGATTCCAACCACCATATTGCATGGATGGATGAGATATGTTGATGTAAACCCCCACCACTCCCAGGGGCTTGCACGACCTCTCGGTCTAGGATCATCACTCAAGGGAGCCAAATTAGCTCTCAGGTCCTCTTTGAAATCTCAAAACTATATACCACGAGAATTTTTCCTTTTCCTTGTGCACAAATTTGCATTCAAGAGGGGATTATCATGTGAACAGAGAAATCCATGTGGCCTCGGGCCAAAACCTTGGGCTAAGCTCTTTAACCCGCAGGAACTTTATCACTCCAGAGCTCTAGGCTTCGGGAGTTCTAACAACAACACACTAGGATTCTCCCAAACTCCAAACACACAAACATCTAAACAATAGCAGGGATCAATGGCTCACACTACATACCGAGATATACGGCTTACATAAATTTTGGGACTCTGGGATTTGGTATTTTTCCCCACTCCAGCATGCAATTCCTCTGAATACATGAACTTCAAACATGCGAATCAGATGGTTGACGCTCGCCTCAGATCGACGACCTTCGTTTACTCTGGGCTCCAGGATTAGAGCTTTCCACGCCTTGAAACACACTTCCTTCTGGAGTTTTGAACTCCAAACACGCAAGGGAATTTGATCAATGGTCTACGCATCCACACCAACGGACGATCGAGATAGACTCCGGCCTTCGGGGATTTTTTACCTTGAAAAAATCATGCTTCAAAAATTTTGGAGTGTCGAATTATGAACCACGCTTGATCTATAGACACGTGTACACATGAAAAATGACCAAGATCTGCTACAGGCTTAAGAGCTTTGAGGTTCTGCGCACTCTTGCAACTTCACTTCCAATTATCTAGATAACTAAACTTCCAGACACCCGTTTATCTGTGGACATGTGTCCCCCATCTACCAACGGTCCAGATTGACTTCTGGCTTCGGTACTTCAGGAAATTTGTCTCCTCCACAATACACACCCTAAAAATTATGAATCCGAGAAGTCTAAAGGACTTAAAGGGTTAACACCAATGCACCTTCTCCAGATCCAAAGCTCGTGAAAAACTCTGGCTCCTCGCAAATGGATCTCGTTCGCTTGTCCTCCAAACAAAAGGGATTCTTCCTTTAAATAACTAAATCTCGCTATCCTTCCTGAGATTTTCCAACTTTAAAGGACTTAGGCCCCGACGCACACTTGCACTAATTCTCCTAAGCTTGAGACTTAGAAAATATCTCGCACACTCCTTGCGCTTTCTCATATTGAGATTCTTTCAACACTTCGCTAAGTGTTGGCCATGTTCACACCTTTCACGGGTATATCCTTCAATAATTTATACTCAAACGAGTATATGTGCACTCCTTGCACTCACTCTACGAAATTCATGATATCTCTCCTGAGCTATTGAGTCTAAAAACGACGATGCCTTCGCACTCCTTGCGTGGCCACTATGCACTCCATGCACCAGGATTTCATAAGAGAAACAATTGAAACTTATAGAACATCAAAGGTTCATTCATTCAACCATGAAATACACAAACATGCATATAAACATAGAAACATAGATAGCATAACATTACCCAAATAACTCATAGGTAAGAAACATCAGACATGTGAAGCAAATATCCTCTATTATATTCCTTCATCAAAACATTTACAAGAGTTCCAACATCTCTTCAGCTTCTCTTTCTCAATAGAAATCACAATGATCTTCAGCAGTAATAACAACAACTCTCCGCAGTTATAAAAACAACTCTCAACAACCTCTTTTGGGCATATATTACATACATTTATACATGGAGGGGCTTCTTGAGCCTTACTACTGACTACTCTAGGGCTTTCACATCATAATTAAAGCATTCTATCACTAAGCTTATTGCAAATAAATTAGCATTTACAATATAGATATGAATCGATGCTCTAAATCTGTACAATCCTTTAGGCATTAAAGAAATTACAATCTTCTGGATTGTTTACAATGGCTCTTGCCTCAAACTCTTATGGTATTTTAATTACAATACTTTCAAAACATTAAAGTGGCGCGCTCTCCTTGGAAGCCAAAACATTTTGAATGCGCGCGCTTGATGTTGAGTTTTCCTCCACTCGACCTTATTGAATGTTGATGGTGATGCTCCTACATCATATGTCAATTCTCTCATTTATATGATATCAAGATAGATAGAGATATATACGGTTAGATAGAGATACTATGTTTATACAATGATTTCCTAGGACGGTCCTGTTGAGGGGTCCTAAATCTCTTTAACTCAACAACAGGAACCAAACCCGCCACTAAGGCCCAATTAGACTCTGCAACATTTAATGGTGGAATGGTTCTCCAGATCTTGCGATTCGACCAATTAATCGATGGGATTTACGTTTTCTTGTGAAGGCTTCTCCTTCAGTTCAGACATTCTCTTTTTTGTATTTTCTCCTATAGGTGGGACCGATATAAGATAGAAGCCAGTATAAACCAACTAGGTATTAAAAGTGCAGAAACTTAACTACTAGAGAAGGTTGAGCTTGGGATAACCCTTTTACTCTAGCATGTAGGCAATGATTTTCTACCACAAGCCTAGTACTAATACATTGACCTGCTGGTATTCCAATTTGAATGAGATACAATTTATCAAAAAGAAAACATGCATGCGAAAAATGATGGCAAGAAAAATAATTCTCTTAGCTCTAATCATCCATCACATCATAACACAACGATTTACTTTTCATCATTAAAGATAAGAACTATAAAGAATTGCATCAGATAACTTATCAATAGTTTTAGAAGCTCTTACTCATTACAACATCCATTCATGAGATGAAATCATAAATAATTCTTCTCCACGTCCAATCATACACACTTCTGATGTAAAATACAAACTTGTATTTGGTCCTAAACAAGACTCTCAATTAAGGCAGCTTTGAAATAGTTCTTTACAAAATCCAAAATGAGGGTCTTTGCAACAACCATCGACCCTTTTCTAATAGTTCAAATCTCCTATTTATAACATACTATTAACTAAAAATAACTATTAAAGTGCAGCTAAGTAAAACAAAATTTTCCACTTGGCGTTTTCTTTCATCAGTCTTCAAAGAATCATCAAATGATCTCACTTGATTGGATGAATCTTCTCGTACTCTGGCCACTTGATGAAGAGATCCTCGCATGTGTTAGCATACGGGAATTTATGTTGTTCCATTGGGGCCAACATGATCTATCGTATCTCTATTTCCTGTGCCCGATACTTGACTAGTCTGGCCCTTAACTACTGCAACATAGCTCAATATTTGATTGGGTGCTCCATGAACTGTTGCACCTTCCCTGGCGCCATGTTGACTACCTTCATTATTTCCTCATCCCATGATGAGTCTTGTTTGACATGTGATTTGACTATGTCATGCAAGTTGACAAAGTCATCGGGTGTGCCAAATTCGGGGAGGTCGATGTCTCTCATTTCTCGGTTGATATTGGTCTAGATTTTCTCACACTCGACCCATTTCTCTTGGATTTCCATATGAGGTTCCCGAGCCATTTTTACCCAATACTCAGTAGATTTCCTTATGCGGTCGATGTTTCTTTCGTTTAGTACCTGTATGTTGTTCTCTTCGGCGTCTCAACCTTGTTGCACCACACTGATATTGTCAATCATTTATATGGCTTGGTGTGCTTTTTCATACCACCTCTCCATATCCTTGCACATCTCCAGTTCCATGAGGGTGTCTTCTTGAAGCTCGTCTATCCTTATAGTGAATAAGTGTCATTCATTTGTAAATTTGATGTAGGCCTCCTTGAATTCGCTCCTTAGGAACATCATGGCCTGTGTGGTGTCCTGGTAATACTTATCCAAGTGGTGCAAATGTTTCAATTCTTTCAGAAAAACAGCCAAATCCTCTTCATCCATTTTTACTCTGTCCAGGGTGGCATCTTTGATTTCCATCCCTGCGCCGATAAGTTCAGATGTTTTGGTATACTCTGTGTTTATCATATTTTCCTCTATGGTGATGAGGATGGAGCAATCTAGAGTGATCCTCCTCTTCTTGGTGGTTATCTCCACGATAGATTTTATTTTCCTGTCATAAGCAATGGAATGTATGTCAGCAAATTCATCCATGGGTTCGGGGATTTGCTGACCTCCCCAGGTGAGCATATTTCCTAGTCTCTCAATGGTATATATTTGTTCAAGACTGGGTTCTTGAACTTCCTCCCCGTGTTCTAAAAGTCTGGCTTCTATTTGTTTCTCATTGAGAAGTGGAGCACTGATTGAAATTGAGGCATCAGGGGTAGGCTCTATACTTACTTTATTATCGGCCATTGAGAGGTCGATTTCCTATTGTGGAGCTTCTTCCTTTTGTTCGCCTGACCCTGACTCGTCCTTCGAAATATCCGCTTGGATCTCTGGTGCATCAGACAACTTAGTGTCTAAGACACTATCAACTTCTTGTTCATTCTGTGGAACAAAAATTTGAGCGTCGGGAGCTGGGGAAGATGCCTTCTTTGGCTCTTTTTCCTCTATGATCTATACAGTGGTCACTGGGGATACCTTTGGGCTGTCTTCATCATCATAGATGTTTATCAATTCGTCGAGGGGCTTTGGTGCACTTACTATCCCTATTGTTTCGACTGTCTCCGACTGAGTTGAAACACCCCTTGGTGATCCGACCTGTGGCATTGTAGTTCCAGGGTTGTCTAACCCAACGATTTCATCATTGTCTATTAGTTCAGGGTTGCTTGGGCCTGTCTGGCTTTCATTTAGGTTGTCGGCAGGGGGCCTCGTCATTCCTGTGAGGTCTGGTTCATATTATAGCTGATCAATTATTCGTTGTGCATGTTTAATCATGAGCAACCCCATTTCCCATGCATCCTGCGTCATAGGGAAACCTCTATCCTGCACCGAAGCTACCAGGGGAACCTCTGTTGCTTCAGTTTCTATCATCTCTTCCCTATCTCTAAGGGCCTCTTGAATCAATTTCTCTATGGTTTTCATCTGTTCATCCAGGCTCATGGCTATGAACCTGGTCATTTTGGGGTCAGCCATCCTTCCCACCACCTCGTCCCAGTCTTGGGAATTTTCTATGAAGATTTCATCTTCAAATTTGTCATGGGCGTATGGCAAGCAGGACGACACTTACGAAGCATGTTTCAATACCAGACCCTTTGGATCATGCTTGTGGAATTGGCATGTCTGGAATCTAAAATCTAGTTGCCTTATCCCTTCTTGTTTGGCTTGAGTCGTGTCCTTCACCATGTAGAAACCTACATGGAAACCATAAGGTATGAACGCTCACTTCCTGTTTTTGACCAGGGTGGCATTGTAACCTTGCATGATAGTCTGGTAGCATATCTCTGCCACTATGAGATGGTCAGGGGCATGCGTTGGTAGGATATGTGGTGCTCTAGTGGCCCTGAACACCCTGATGTAGGTGTCACACTCATCCAAATACTAGTGGCCCACCTTTGATATCATATTTTTGGCCACAACTGATAGTATCGGGTATTATTTCTTAAAAAGAATGAAATAAATAGGTGCGATTAATTCATCGCATATGAGGGAGTAAGATTTCTTTTACCTGTTCTCCCATAGGATGCTTAAATATACGTGCACCAAGAGCTCTGCGACATGCTAGCTTAGGTTTATGCCGGTGAAAATGTTTTTGGTGCACATGAAATCAAGTAAATATGAAGCCATGTAGAAGGTTGGTGTCTCTCCTTCCTTTGGCATCTGATCCTGTTGTATGTAGATGCTCAGTTTCTTAGAAATGATGGCTCCCCAGTTGAATTCGCTCCCTAAAATTTCCATTATGTAAGCTAAGGGCATCCATGCCTTTGAAAATCTGGAGCAGTCCTTCTCTCCATATAATCGAAAGATGAGAGTCATCAAGTAGATGTATGGCTCCTTTAAGTTGGTCATTTGGTACCATTCGGTGCTCCAGTTGGTGTATTTATTGTCTTCCCTCCACCATGAGGCCATCACCCGGCTGGTGTCGTGGCGCTCATAAAATTTTATGATAAAATCTGTGTTCAATCGCTCCTCAGGGTCTCTAAGATTGTAATACTTCTAGACTTTGATTTTTAAGAACACTCCGACACAACCACCATTGTCATCATTGATCAAACACTTCTTGTGTGTCTGTGTGGTCGATGAGCCACTTCAGAAGTTCTATACAGTGAAAGAGGAGGTTTTTCTTGCTACCATGTGCAGGCACGACCGTTGGATATTCAGAAACACCTCGTCGTCAAGCGCCCTCACATATGGGTCGTTGTGTGGGATATATTTCAGGTATTCTTCCCGTTTGATCTTTTTAAGGAGTCATCCCCAAGGTGGGAGTGTTGACTTGGACTTGGTGCTTGCCTCTTTATCTCCAAAGGCCAGAGGCTGAGTGAAAATCTTCTTTGTCATTGTTTTAATGAAAAATTCTGATCTTGGAGTGTATTCTAATTTCTTTGCGACCCCCAGAGAGGAGCCTTCTCCTAACTCTGGTTCTTTCAGCTTCGACGCCCTCGGTGATCGTCTAGTAGTTGGATTTCTTAGAGGCATTGTTCTTGTAAAGCTTGCTAAACATGGTTATTTGATACTCACGGGATCTCTGCAGCTTTCGAATTACTCGTCTCACTTCTCCTTATGCTCTGAATTTCCTTGCTCGCAAAATGATTCTTCTTACAACGACTCAAGAGAATTTAAACCAGTGAAGAACTTACCATGTCGCATCATCCATTCAATTCAGGTGATGAGTGAAATTTAAACAAATCTGTCGCTGAATCTCTGTAACTTAAATTCATCATTGGTCTATCAGAGATTTTAAATGGTTGTTTTGATTTGCGCACGAGGTAGCAATTGATGCGGGATTTGATATTAATTATCCCCTTAAATGCCCAAAATATAATTGTATCTAATGCTAAAACATCCCATCGTGTCGTTTTTTCAGTGGGTGAATCAAGGGGCGGGGATGCGCTATGAATGTTTTCATTAATGTCCCTTGCAAAAGAACCAATGCTGATCAATCTCATTGTATAATGTCCTCGTTGCAAATATGACTCGGAGGTGCGACTTGGACCTAGGGAACCAAGGATGACTCGAGGTGAAACTAGGCCATACCGTTCTCCAATCCAATAAAGACACGTGGCGTTAAAGTCTGGTGACCTAATTCACGTATATTAATCGAAGTCAGGACTTTCTTCAAGTTGTACGTTCTAAAATGAACCTGGGCTCGCCGATGCTAAAAAAGGTATCGGGGGTCGGCGAACGGGGATAAACCTATCATGTGTTTTTCTTCGGATTAGCTTCCTTGAAAAAGTCCTGATGCCAAAATGCATCAGGGATCGACGATCAGGGGAACTCTTTAGCGTGGTCAGAATGTTCATTGTGATCCTTTTAGGTCTTCCCCGATTCCGATGAGCGCGTTGAGTATCAGTTATCAACGATATCTTTTCTTTCTTGGTTAACGAATATTCCCCTCGTCTTTTACTGATGCCGAAGAGAAATCGACTATCGGAGATATCCTTACGCAAAACTTTGGCGCAAAAAAAATCTTTTTTTTTGTCGATACAGATGAATATAGGCATTCGGCGACTGAGGTTTACTGAGTATTCCTTTCCATCTTTGAATTCCTTCTGATGCCGAAATCGAGTGTGTTGGGTGAAGTGTTTTGGATTTTGATTCTGTATTCGAGCACTAAGGATTTATTAAGTCATGAGGTTTTATGAGTCCAACAATCCTGAAAATCTAATGAGATTCACGATAATAAGCAAATCCAAACATCTCTCAAAAAATGAAGTCGAATCAGATAGTGCAAAGATCAAGTGGTACCCAAAAAATGGAAAATTGACATAGGCTTTTTAGGGTGTGTTGAGTGCTCAACAGGTACCTTATTTTTTTTTCCCTAGATTAGAGATGTTTGGCTCTTAGATAGATGATTATTCATAGAAAAGAGAACATAGAGAACTTATTTAAGCCCACTTGTAATACATCGGTCACCTCTTTCTTTTAGTGTATATTAGTGATTGGATCCATGCAGCATCAAGAAATCAAATGATCGATAGATACAAAGGTCAATATGTCAACAAGGATGCACAAATTCTTCAATTCTATCAAGAAATGGTAACCTACCTACATGATACCATAGAGATGTATCCACTTTGGTATTAATGCAAGAATGTTCCCCCACATAGATCAAGAAAATGGATGTCCATCAATATGTTTTTCTCCACTAACTTAGAGGTTAGGCCCAACTTCACTAGATTTCATCCAAGTACACCCCCAAGGATTCCCCAACTAGGTCTCAACCCTAGGAATTTCCCAGTGGATATCGTCATACTTTGTGTTAGTACAATCATAGTGATTGATGATGATAGAGATATCTCCTCCTGCTCCTCCATCTCTACCTATTGTGCAAAGTAGTGAATCCCATTTTTATCATTTTCCTTTTGCATAACAATATACTCATTTTTAGTCATATGGATTTATCCCTTCTATTCTATATTTTAGATGTATTTTTTTTGTCACTTACAAGAAACCTTGGCACCCTCACATCATTGTCATTATAGACATAATTTCTATCTATCATCAATCACTCTCCTTTAGGATCTCCTACCTATCTAACTAATCAAGTAGGATAGTCATCGTTCTGCCATTCTTATGTCATGGATTATAGATAACAATTTATTTCAGCTTATTTGTAATGAAAGATAGTCTTATGAAGTGGCTTATTGGTAACCCACATACTAACGGTACTGGCTTGTTATAACCTCTAGTTTCATTCACTAACTTCGATTTCTTGTGGACTTTCATAAGGGTATTATATCTCATCTACTACACCTCCCTGAAAGGAGTGTACAGTCATACTGAGTGGGATCGACAAAAAATGCCCACCTACTCCATCACTCAATGAACTTGTTGTTACTCCTCATATTGTATACCGTATACTTGTGATTTTCATCACACACATCAAACATTTTCAAGTTGATGGGGTAATTTATTGACTCGGGGGAAATTATGGTTTACTCAAGCACTCTCCTAGGCACTTCCCTCATGACAGTGTCGACCACCTTTGTGGTGAGTTATGAGGTGTTTGAAGGGAGTTGTTCTATTGGTGTTACCCCCTACATCACATCCCCATGGAGGGATTATTTTTGATGGATTATTATGGGTACACCATGGTTAAATGGACTAGTTGGAATCATCAACCTTGGTTTGGACGCTTGCATCTAGAACATGTGATATTTTAGGGTCTTGCAGAGCATTGTTCACACTTCTGATTGACCCTTGGAACATTTATGGAAAGGGATACCCATCAACTAAGGGGTTCCTTAAGTATTATTGGTTAATTATAGCTCCTTGATCTAGTGGATTGATTACTTGGTATATTTTTTGCATAAGTTTCTAAGTTTTCACTATGATTATTGTTTCATTATTTTGATTGCTAAACCTTGAGCTCATTCTTGTCGGATGGTGTGAATGCCCATGAGGATATTTGCAGTTTGGCATTGATATTGCACCATTTGAGTTTTTGGTTACTTGAGGATGTGGATTGCTCCTCTTATTTGGCATCTTTTCATACATTTGGAGGAATGGAAACCTATGCTTGCATTTTTTTCTAGGTCGCTCCACTTATGGCTCATGATTTGAGGAGGTTTATGATGTTTGCAAGTGGGTCTCGACCCTTCCACATTCTCCTAGGATGCACATGTTCTCTTACCCATGGTTTGATATGATTTCACATGATTATGTATAGTTTGAGGGCATTTCCTGCTTATATTCGAGGGAATTCTACTTCTCATGCACACTTTCCTAGGATGCATGAATTAGAGGTGGCCTTAGGACAAGGATCTATGCTTTGGCACATTCTTTGAAGTTTTTTCTCTTACATAAGGTGGTTATAACAACCATTTGGACCTATTTGAACATGTTTCTATAGTTTTCTCTTGATGGACGAGCTTGAGATCCTAGGAGATGGCACCCTAACCTCTTCATCCTATTTTTGGCATCTATTTGGAGGAGTTATAGTATTAGTGTATGAGCATATGACCACTTTGACACATTCTTCTAGGCTATTCAACTTTGCGAGGAGTATTTTGTTATTCAAATTGGAGGTCATAACCACCTTTGCACATCTTCTTAGGGTGCACCTCTCATAGATCATTTTATATATTATATGGCTTGGTCAACATGGTCCCATGTCACATTCCTCAATGGTGCACTATTATTTTGGAGTTGGTTGGATATTTATGCACATTGATCTATGCTTGACACACTTATGGAGGATTCCTAACTATCATTGGTGCATATTCCCATTAGATTACTATACGAGGTACAATTTTATCAAAATCAGATCTGTCATCGAATCAATGGACCTTGAAAACTAGTAACTGAACTAGTCACCAAACCAATGGACCCCTAAAACTAGTAACCAGACCGAAACCAAAAAAAATGAACGACCAAAAAATACACAAAATATTCAAATTTAATAAAACTAAATATATCCATGTACATCCATGGCCGTAAGCTTATCTCATATTTTTGTAATCATCATAAGATAGTTCGAAATTGTGTCTTCACTGGACATCTTGAAAACTTGAAGCTGGTGCTTCAAATGCAACTTCCTGCTTGTATTCTCATTTTGGTATAGACCTACCAAAGCATCATACATTTACTTGGCATATGTATTCTCGGCAATGTGAGGAATCAAGTGATCCTTCACAGATTATGGAAACTCCCATTTGGCCTTCGCTTCCTTCTTCTTGTGAGTTGTCAATTCATGCGGATCAATAGGACTTGCAACCATGCTCTCAACAAAATCCTCCGGATCATTTTATTCCAACAGAAGAAGCACCTAATTATCCTTCCAAGCCCGGAAGTTAGTTTCTCCTTCCAACTTGTCCTCAATTTTCAATGTGTTCACCATGGTGACCTACCTAGAACAAGAACAACGAATCAAGAGCCAATGAGCTAGTTGGTGAGCCCCATAGGTTGATGAGAGAGAGAAAAGAACCAGAGAGGTTTGGTTCTTACTTGGCCATGGTAACTAGCATCACGTATTTTGAGCACACTACTTTTGAGCAGGCAACAAACTAGTAGGTCAAGAAAGAGGCCATGCAGGAGGAGTATGATTCCATTATGCAGAATGATGTGTAAGAGGTGGTGCCTAGGCTAGAGGGGAATTCAATGGTGACTTCCAAGTGGTTGTACAAGATTAAGTATGTTACAGATGGAAGCATTGAGAAACCCAAGGCTCGATTTGTGGCGAGAGGATTATCTCAGGTTGAGGGGATTGACTATGATGCGACATTTACACCGATTGCGAGATATATTTCCATCAGGAGTATTATGGCCATTGCAGCAGAGATGGGTTGGAAGATCCATCAGATGGATGTTGAAGACAATATTTTTGAATGGTCTTATAGAGGAGGAGGTATACATTGAGTAGCCACAGGGGTTCAAGGTGTTTGGGAGAGAGTCCCACGTGTGCCTCTTAAAAAACGAATTGTATAGTATGAAGCAAGCTCCACAAGCTTGATATTCCAGGATTGATTCTTACTTGTTGTAGATGGGATTTGAGAAGAGTGAGGTGGATCTGAATCTCTACTACATTGTTTGTGGAGAGGATACTCTCATTCTTATCCTATATGTTGATGACTTGCTTTCTTATCACTAGAGGGGATGAGCTCATAGTTGATTGCAAGAGGGGTCTTGCTTCGGAGTTTGAGATGAAGGACATAGGATTGATGCACTATTTATTGGGCATGGAGGTTTGGCAGGAGGATGGGCACATCTTTCTAGGTTAGGGAAAGTATGTAGTGGATATTCTGAGTATATTTCAGATGGAGAATTGCAGACCCATGTCAACACCTATGGTCACCAACTAGAAGAAGCTTAGTGCTTCTGAGTCTGATTTGGTGGATGTCATGAGATATCATCACTTGATTGGTTATTTGATGTATCTGGTCAACACTAGACCAATTTTTTTTTTTTTTTGAACACTCTTAGCCAGTACATGGTGGAGCCTAGGAGTGTGCACTGGATAGGAGAAAAACATGTTTTTTGGTACATAGCAGGATCACTGGATTATGGTTTGGAATATGTCAAAGGTGATGGGGTCAGGTTGGCTGGCTGTACAGACTCAGATTGGGTAGGATGTGCAGTTGAAAGGAAGAGAACTTCAGGGTGTGGTTTCGGGTTGGGATCAGGAGTTGTTTCCTGGTTTAGCCAGAACTAGAAGTCAGTGGCACTGAGTTCTGCTGAGGCAGAGTATATGGCAGTTAGTCACACCAGCTGTGAGGCCATTTGGCTTTGCAAGTTATTGGTTGGTCTATTTGGTCATGAGTTGAGGCCTATAGTGATTCACTGTGATAATCAGATTTGTATCAAAATCTATGAGAATCCAATCTTTCACGACAGGTCCAAGCACATAGAGATCAGATACCACTTCATCTGTGATTGGGTTTAGAGAGGGGCACTTCAGCTTGATTACATACCTACTGATGAGAATATTGCATACATTCTCACGATTTTTTTTCCAAGGGGAAAGCATTTATACTTCAAAGACAAGATGGGAGTGGTGAAGAGTGCTTTCCTTGGTAAGAGGGAGTGTTGAGTTTTGGTACTTTTGGAAGTGGTCCCCTAGTGTTATTGAGTGTCTAACACTAAAGGGGGGAAAGTGACCCTCAGTCACTTTACTTTATGTTATAAATTCAATGTGACTTTATGAGCTAATTAAGTCATAAAGTGGGTGCACTTGTTCAAGGAGAAGAAGGGTGCACCATTAGAGTGAGGGAACATTTCCTTGAGGAGAAGGAAGGGTGCACTTACCAAACAACGAAGGGCTCACTTAGCATTGGAAAGGGTGCACACAAGAGGTCACATAAGCTACTATAGAAAGGACATTTTCAAGGAAGAAGAGAAACCAAGGTTAAGGGCACAAATCCCAAGGCAAGGGCGTGCACTTCAAGGAAAATAGGGCTCATTCTTCTAGGGTAAATTTGTTTCCAAGTTTGACATGAGTTGGATATTGTAATCAAGTTCCTCCTGTCTATTTTTTTTTGTAATATTTCTCTAAGGCTCCATAATAAATTTCCTCTTCAACTGGTTTTTCCCATGGGGTTTTTTCCACAGTCATGTTGACCAAAAATACTTGAGTAGAAAATTATGTGGTTTGCATATTTCCTTATCATCATTTAAGTGTAAATATCTAGAGGTGTATTTCTTGTTTTAGTGGCTGTAAGTAAGATGTATATGGACAAAACAACTTTTTTACACTAACCTTCCAAACAACAGCATTAAAAGAGAATTAAATCAGTCCTAAAAGGCAACATCAACGGGCATCAAGAAAAAACCTGTTAGGATTCCTAAAACAACACTAAAACAATCTTGATCTTGACCTTGAAATAGTGCCTTAACAATGTCAAAGACAGACCTGTTAGGTAGCCTTTTGGAACCTCAAAATTCTTCATGGAGTTGTGTAACTTACTCAATCTACATATCCCCACTTTTTACTATGTATTGAGACCTAAGTTGCACTGAAATTGATAGAGACACGAGGGGAAATGGATACAGAAAATTTTCAGGAAGAGCAGATAAAATACAG
>SNQJ01S0030066.1:68462-102304 GCA_010110895.2 Picea sitchensis
TTTCCTCTCGAAATACGTCTTGAATTCCTTCCATGTGATATCTTTCTCTTTAATGTGTTGCACCTGCACAAGCTGATCCCACCACATGGATGATTTTCCTTTTAGTTGATATATCGCAATTCTTCCTTCTTCCTGAGAGGAATAATTATGCAGTTGGAAATATTTCCTCATGCCAAGCAACCATGTTTCGACATCTTCCTCCTTCTTATGTTCTCCATCAAACATAGGAGGCTTAATCTGGTTCATCTCCCCTTTCAATTCATCCACTCCAGATCTTCGTTGTTTTCTGGTAGGGGATGGGCTTGAACTATTGTGTGCTTCCTTATCAAAATGCTTTGGGGAGCGACGACAATGTCTGCTACCACTCCTTGATCTTCTTTTCCTCTCAGGGGTCCTGCGACTCCCTATTTTTCTTGTGCCACTCTCCTTTTCCAATTTCCTTTCTATTCTTTCCAGGTTCTTCAACATCTTTAAGTTGAATTCACCTTACCGTTCCCTGATCCTCATGAGATTTCAACTATCGGCTCGGCAAGCCTGGGCTTCTCTCTGCAATCTTTCATTGATTTTCATCATATGTCCTTCCTTATCCAATTCTCGTATGTGCCCATTGGAGTTTGATCCTTCGACTCCCAAGTTGACATCCCTTCCTTCTCTTTCGTTCTCTGAATTGGAGGCAATCAACACCTCTTCCATTTCTCTACACTCCATGGAAATTCTAATTGGTTCTGGCACTTGTTGAACTCTGCATACACAACGTGCAGTCAACCGAAGTTTGTCAGGCCTTAACCCCTTAATAAAACTACAACATTCATAAACCAACGCGAATAAGAAAACATTTTGATTCCATGAATTTTTTGAGCTCTGTTCGGCTCTGTAAATTTCGAATGATATCCCCCTCTTTCTTAGTCCCTAACCCATGCGATCACGGGTCATGACGAAATGCTAGACCACTAGGTGCTACCCAAAATTTCAGCCTTCAGAAATTTTTAAGGCACACAGAACTATCTCCTGGAGTTTCGATTACTAAATTCACGAAATTGGGTGGATCAATGGTCCATGTTTACTCATCCTCCAAAGAATGAAATCCACTATGGTCTTTCCATCATCAAAGTTTTCGAGATTTCGAGATTTCGGGGCTTCGGGGTTTCGGGTTTCGAGGTTTTGGTCTCGGAGGTTCTCGCAGTCGCTTGCCTCTCCAACTCCCGACTCCTGAACTTCCGACCTCTCTCCTTCTAGGCCCACAACACATCTGTCACTAACCATAGTGGTAACATGCGGTGTACTTAAGAAGGTCCATGTTACCTTTAGTGACATCATCAGGTCCCACCATGCTCACTTTTATTTTTGACCCACTAGCACGTGGTACACACCCATGTGTACACTTCCATCTCAGTGAGGTCAACTCGACCCACTACTTTGGCTCTTCAGGATTTCATGATTTCGGGCTTTGGGAGTTTGTGCATCAACACAATCCACTTCTCCCGACAGCCGAACTCCCAAAATGCCAAAATTCTTCCTGGATAATTAACGATCCAGATCCCTCCTTGATCAGTGGTTGTGATCTAATCGCAAATTCACGTTTTCGCGAATTCTCATGAACTTGACCTTTGACCTTTTCAATTCACGAGTCAACAAAAGGCTGATTTCTCTCCACGCATCCTTTCCGATGGACGGTCCTGACGAATTCGAGATTTCACGTATTGTGATTTCCACACTCCTGTTCAACTCCAAAGGGTTTTAAGACTTGTGCACGTTCTCCAGATCTGATGGTCGTGAGGGTTCTCCTTTCCTCCCGAACAGATCCAATGGGTCCAACACTTCTGGTGTGGAGTCCTCTCTCTCCATGGTCAATTACCACGCCGATAATAGTTTAATCCGCCGCTACTCTTCCTAAGATTCTTAACACAGCCAAGTAACTCCTTGGCCCTCAGATACATTCAGAGGTCTGAAATTAGTTCTCTAGACACAATTTATTCTCAAAACCTCGGTCCAAAGACCACTTATCCGACCCATCCAGGATTAGCGTTGAAACTAGGATTTGATACCAAACTGTAACACTCCCTGGTCGTCATCCCACTAGCCGGGCAAACTCTACTATCGGAACAACATCATTATCATACTTAATTAATAACATGCATTTAAATAAAATTAAACACATTTAACTCAGAGTAACATAAGATTACTACTAACATAAATAATCCTTGGCGTTAACAGTAATTCATATGCACTACAGAATGCATGATACATATAAGCATCACAGGCATGCAAAACATAATATTAAGCATAAGTTGATAATTATCTTTGAAACCGTGGTAATTACACCAACTATGTGTAGGCCTTCCACGAACCTCCCAGCCTTAGACCATGCTGCTCATCACTCTCAGCAATAGGTCACCCCGAGCTAGGACTAAGCTCCACCCGAGGCAAGGAATCCTAGTCTAGGCTGAGGTTACAGGGAAAACTGCACAGGATAACCAGAAGGATTCTTTCCAGGATGCCTTCTTACGCCCACTACTAACAGACTCTCATTCCCCACATGCATGTTCTACCCTAGAGTATACACCTTCACAAGTACATTCCATCGATGCTTCACCTCCCTCTCTGGGCCTCAGAAACAGGTCAGATCAAGAATTCTCAGAGCTCTGAAGCTGGTGCTGGACTCTCTCTGGGGAAAAACCACTTCCCAGTAGACTCTCTCACCTGGAGGTAGTTTCTCATAGGCCTTACAACCTACCTCTTCAACCACGGGCCTGACAACCCACTTCTTCAACCAGTTTCAACCCAATTTCCATAAGGTGAGGATAACAACAACAATAGCTGGTCAATTCCACTCAGGAAAAATAGAAGGTAGCAATCCAAAGATAGTTCAGGTACAGACTCGACACTGTAAGAGAGAATGGAATGGGCTCACAACATACACAGGTGACACGACTGAATCCATGGGGTTGTCATTGGTTTTAGGGTGCGTGACAAGGAATTAACGCATAGGTCGAACACATACTCAAACGGTTCAGATGACTGATACCTCAGCTTCTCAGGAAAACATTACGGTTTTCTGGTTTCCAAGCTACGTGAGGGTATGCAGAGGTCAAATACAGGGGCCACGGGATTCACTGTTCAGAAAATAGATGGTCAAATGGAGGAGGAACCCCCAACACGACTCACTTCTCTCGTTTTAACTGCATGCGCCTGGGTTGACACTTTCCACCCATGAAGATCGTTCCTTCCCATTTGGAAGTCACTCATCCTTCCAAGGAACTTAGGATAAAACATCACATTTCACATGGATTTTTGGAATAATATTAAAATATTATTCCCAAGGACTTAAGCCCCTAGGCTCTACAATTAGCCTCTCTTTCCAACCTTCCAACCCCCAATCCCTTACCCACTCTGTGGAAGCTTAGTCCCCCATCACTCATTCATCGTGGTCGGTCTGCACACAGCGGTGTTTATATTTTTATTAATGTTTTGCATGATTACATATACAAAAGTAGGCCCCCGGCCTTAACACTTAGGCTCTCCGGCCTAATATCACATAAGCTCACCAAATTATATAAACTTGGTTCACCAGCCTATAAAACATAATTACATTTAATAATGCAAGCTTTATACTTCATAGATGTGATTTACAATAGGGCTTGGCCTTGAGGACATTATAGGAAGAGCTTCAGTCATACTATAATCTCACAGAGGAGGACTTGGAAGAAATCACTAAGGAATGGACCGCAGAGTTCCTTATACCAGTCGACAAGGAAAAACTATCTGACCCATAACTCATTGGAAATCTGGTGGTTACCCGCGAAGAGTATGATGCACCCAATAGTAGCAGGAAGAAAAAGAAAGAAGAGGTGCAACAACTGGAAAATGTATCAGACGAAACTGCTTTAGATTCACTTAGCGGAGGAGGTGGTGACGAAGTGGACAAAGAAGAGAAATAAGGGGAAGAAGATTTACAAAAGAAAGGAAAAGTAATACCACCATAGAATTCCCATGATGACGTAGATCCATCGAAGAAAAGAAAGGTTTCCCCCATGAAACCTACATCGCAGAAGAATTCCAAAGCTAGTAAGCCAAAACTGTAGACTGTGCTGACAGTTGATGACTTCAACTTCATTATCACATCTGTATCAGATGCCTCAAAATATATTTTGCAGAGAACCGAAGAAAAAAAAGAGGCTGTGTATGATAAAATTGAGAAAGAGCTAAGAAGTGTACAACAAGTCCTTCAATCCATCCACGTTGTGTCCACTATAGCCCCGCCATCAGATGAAACAGATTTGGGAGATGAGCCTGCCCAACTTTGTAGAATAGCTGACGCAACTGAATCTCACCTTCGTTGCATGCAGGAAGAGAAAGAACATGCTACAACGACTCTAAAACAAGTACAAGAGGAAGTGATAGAGCAACGTAGGGTTGTGCAGTAGGAGAAGGCTGCCCTCCAAACAAAGTTTGAAGAAGATAGAGACAAAATCTAGCAGGAGAAAGAACAATTGCTCGCGGAGTAGGTTGGAGTCAAAGAAGTAGCCAATAGAGCACTTCGCTCTGTGA
Source organism: Picea sitchensis (assembly GCA_010110895.2). Lineage (NCBI taxonomy): Eukaryota > Viridiplantae > Streptophyta > Pinopsida > Pinales > Pinaceae > Picea > Picea sitchensis. The sequence continues at coordinate 73,011 of SNQJ01S0030066.1, forward strand.
CGGGCTTAGAATAACTGGACGAATACCCAGTAGAGCATCAAGTGGAAAATATTGCTGAAGCCATTCAACAACTTCAACAGAGAATAATAGATCTAGAGCTACAAATAGTGCCAAACACTCTACAGGATGTGAAGGATCAAAGAGAATCAACTTCTTGGACCACAGTTGAGAGAATCAAGGCCTTCGCCATTGAATGTAAAAATCTAAGTGATCGCAACACACAAAATTATGAGCGAATTATTGAGGATCCTGAACTAAAGACACTAGATTCACAACTCTAGGAGGCAAAGGAGAAAGCAACAATAGTTCAGGCATAGTTGAATCTCTTGTTAGTAGTTGAGAGAATGAAACGATCCTAGGAACAATGCACTATTCAACAACAAGTCCATGCCATACAGAGCAAAGTCATGGAAGTAACTCAGAAGGTCCAGCCAGCCCAAGATGCATCTTCCCAATTGTTTGAAGAGATTGAAGGATGAGGAGAAGAACTAGAATAGGTCATCACTGTAGTTGATAAACACTTGGAAGGACTTGTGAATGAGGTAGTTCTTCAAGAGTTTTCCGAGTAGGAGGCCTTGGCGCAACAACAGGTCGAAGTAGCTTGAGGCTTTTGAGGTAGAATTAACCAAAGTAGAGTGACCCAAGACAAGTCACATGTGAGTGTTGGGGGCTTATTGGCCCTTGACCAATTTTTGGAGAATCTTGGTCATGTTTGATCTATTTTGGGACTTTGAAAGGCTGGTCGAAGGCAGAGCGCAAGTCGAAGAAGAGATCACGGGATCTCGGCCCCCTTTTAGGGCACTTTTGGGTTTTGGGCTTATGTAACAGGTATGGGATGTCGGCCCACGGGTTTACCCATGTTTAGGTCCTTTTTGTAATGTATAAATAAATATCTATGCGAAGTAGGAAGGGGGCATTGAGAGGCCATTGAACTAAGTGCAGATAGTAGGAATGATCTATGCACGCTGTGTTGAACACTTATAGAAGCTAAGTGCAAGTGATTGTAAGGAGCTTATGTGTAGACTGTAAGAAGGCTTTGTGCTGTGACCTAACTCAGGGAAGGAGGATCTGGAGAGGTGCACTCAGATCTCCTGTCTTCTATGGAGTATGATTTTGATGCTATGTACTTCCTGTAAGAAGCTTGACAAATGATAATAAAGAAGGGAAGAGTTGGTGGACATAGCCCCAGGCTGGGGGTGAACCACGTATATCCTGTGTTATGATTGTTCTGTGCATTATGGCTGTTCTGCTCATGTGATTTATGCTTAGTGCAATAGTGTATGCTTATATGGATATGATATGCCTAGTAATGTGAACTAGATGCTAGATCTAAAAAGTTTCTTATGATAAATGATTAGATGTGTAGATCTGGTTGAATACTGCGTTACTATGTAATTAGGGTTTTATCTGTGAAGTAAACACTGATTAAATACTAATGAATGGTAACTGCTAAGTGCTTTTTTAGGGTATTGTAATCATAGATCCATGTCCCATCTAGGTTGAAAACACTTGAGTCTTGCAACCACCCCTGCCTCTACCTCAGGTGAGACTTCATCTACTTCGCAGGTGTTGCCAAAAGGGTCGATAGTTAGGGTTTTGTTGGTGCATTGTTGAAGCATTGGACTTTGGGTCTGCCCCTGTGCCAACACCACCACACTCAATGGATTCCCTCCCTCATGGGACCCATTTGTCTAATGAATTTGCACAAGAAGGAGATTTCCCAAGTTTGACAAGTTATGGTTAGATTGCACTCAACAGGAATCCAGGTTGATATCCAAGACACAAAATACTAATGTGGATGAAAATCAAGCACTTTCTTCCCAAGTGAAGAATATAAATAAAAGGGAAGAAGGAAGCCCAAATAATTCTAAGAGACCTCATTACAAGACAGATGAGTCAAAGATCAGATGCTACAGTTACCAGAATTTGGGACATTATTCCTTTCAATGTCTAGATAGAAATGAAAAGGAAAAGAATAAACACCATGCACATGCAACAGATGCTGAAGAACAATTAAAGGTGTCATAGGATGAATAATTTGTCTTTTAAACAATGTTGTTTCCATATGAACGATATAAGGAAACTCAAGAAGGACAACAACACTAGACTCTAGGTTTTCATATCAGGTTTGATATTTTATATTGTTTTCTCTTAAGAAAGTAGTGTACCTAAGATAGTAGTCTTTAAAACTTTATTATTTTTTATTGCAATCAAATGTTTAGGTACACTTGAATACTATCGGTACGATTACCATTAAGAAAATAGTCATTGTTCATTATTAATGATATAATTGTCTGCAAGATGAAATTGATATCCTCTAGGAGATGTTATTGATTGCTAACCATTCCATGGAGGTTACCATAGAAATGTTGTTCTTGTCTCTTGTTTCATGCAGGTCATAGGTGATAGCTTTGAGAAGGAGCTACAATGATGGTTGTAAGATGCAACTATTTAGACAGTCTCTAGCCGAGACATAGAACTGTGTACATGAACTTACACACCCATGTGAAGAAGAGTATCTCTTATGCATATTGATTGTGAGAAGCAAAAGGCTCCAAAGATGACCGTATAGTTAATTTTACCACTCTTTAGATCATCAAGAAGAGTTATTAGTGCCAGAAGGGATTACCTAGAAATGATGCAGTAAACAAGCATGTTATCATACATATACATGGCATTAATAAGCCATAATATGAAGAAAAGCAAATGACTCCACCAATGGTGAGGCAGGTGACCCAACCAAGTACCAACTCAAAAGGAGATATATTTTAGAGGGAGTAAACCCTTAGGATCTAGTAGGGAGGAGCAACCTCCCGATACAGTCCATAGGAGATTAGACTTCAAAAGAAGTCAATAGATGTAGCATAAACATATGGCTCCAGAGATTGTATAGACTCAGAGAGAGAATTCAAACTCAGAGAAAGTTTTATCTCAGAGAGAGTCAGTTGATTCAAAGGAAGAGAGAGACATCTTCCATAATTTGAGGAGGCTATATTGTAGCTTCTGAGACTTCTAGGAAATGTGAAATCTCCTGGGAGGATTCCCTTGTCTCGATAGACCTTGCTGTAGTGACAAGAGGAGCCAACCAATCAGAAGGATTGGGATATATATTTTTCTTTAGTTCCAGAAACCACACATGTTTTCCAGCTATGTGGCATTGATGAGAAACATCATTGATTCAGAGCCTTCCACCATTGAAGGAGCTACTAAGAAGTAGGAATGGAAGGATGCCTTGATTAAGGAGTATCAATTTATCTTGAAGAATGATGTGTGGGAGGTGGTTCTGAGACCATAAGGGAATTCAATAGTGACTTCCAAGTTTATACACAAGATCAAGCATGCCACAGACGAAAGCGTGAAGCGATCTTTTTGGCTAAAAGATTCTCCTAATAAGAGGGAGAAGACTATGATGAAATTTTTTCTCCTGTAGCAAAATACACTTCCATTAGATCAATCATTGCAATTACTTTCACAATGGGATGGAAATTACACCATATGGATGTCAAGAATGTTTTCTTGAATGGTGTAATAGAGGAACAAGTGTACATAGAACAACCACAAGGCTTCGTGATCCATGGGAAGGAGTCCCATGTGTGCAGATTGAATAAGGTATTATATGGACTAAAGCAAGCACCCAGGGTGTGGTATGCCAGGATAGATATATATTTGATGAGCTTGGGGTTTACCAAGAGTGAGGCAGATCCTAACCTTTACTATAAGGTCGAGGATGATTGCCCATTGATCTTGGTTCTATATGTAGATGACTTGTTTCTAACAAGGGATGAGAAGCTCATTGATAGGTGTAAGAGGGAGCTTGCTTCAAAGTTTGAGGTGAAGGATATAGGTTTGATGCAATAATTTTTGGGATTGGAGGTATGTCAAAGATCATATGAGATTTTCCTTAGCCAAGGAAAATATACTGTTGAGATCCTGAAGAAATTCAAGATGATGGACTACAAGTCCATGGCCACACCCATGATGATAAATCTAAAGCTCTCGAGTGAAAATTCTTCAGATTTGGTGAATCCCATGATGTACAGACAATTTATTGAATCCTTTATTTATCTAGGTGGATATCGGTGGCCACCCACCTTTTCCAACTTGCTCAAAATAGTTTTCTGTCTATTTTGGTAATTTACTATTTTTAGCAGTTTTTAACTCCCGGGGCCATTTCGAGGACCTAAATGAAGGTTTTCTGGGATCTAGCTTCTCGATGAAAGTTGAAGGCTCTGATTGTGCCCCAAACAAAGATCGTATTCCAAAGTTATGCCCTCAGGAAATTGATACATCAAACTACCCAAAACGGGGGTCCACAAAACTGTTGGCTTTTCATTTTCCGGGGTTAGGGTTTTGGATTTTCTTTATGATAAAAAGGCCTTTGGAGCATAATTGTAAAATAATATTCTCACATATGCGAGTAGTCATCACATATCTTCACAGAGATAAGCTACCACCTTTCTAGCTAGTCTTTCACTCTGTATTTTACAGTCTTTGTACATTTTCGCTCATTAATAGAAAATTGTGTATTATTGTATATCTATGTTTATGGTTGCATCTATGATACATTTTTGTTATAATATTGGATATCTGAGATATATATGTACATTCCTTTATTATACGCTCTAATTTCATGTCGAAAATAATCCAGATCAGTGGTATCAGAGCAGGCTGCTCTTGATCAGTTTTCAGTGCATGTACCCTACAAGGTTCGAGTATAGAAAGTTGGGTCTCGATCTTGTCTCTCAAGAGGAAAATGCTCTCGCACACCCAAGAAACCCTCAATGGTGGAATAAAAGAAAAAAAACAAAGCATACGATTCTATCAATCTATTTCTTGAGCAATCTCTCATGCGACAGAGGGACAAAATGATGGAGAATTTTGCCCACATTCTTCAACACTTGTCGATAACAATTGGCACATATTCATCAAGCAACCACTTTGGAAGCACCACACCTTTCAAGGTACAAGTTAATTTTTATATTCCCATATTTGAAGGACAGATAGATGTGGATGCCTTAGAAAAATGGTTAAATCTACTAGAAGGTTATTTCTCTGTTCATAATTTCTCCGACAGGGAAAGTATCACCTTCGCACTCCTTAAGGATATCCCCCATGTAAAAAGTTGGTGGGAAACTTATTGGGATAAAATTTCAACAGACGAGTCTGGAATATATGGGGCCGATACCACTTGGGATTTTTTTGTGGACGTGGTAAAAGAACAATATTACCCTGTTGGAAACTATGAGGACTAGTATATGAGATAGACCACACTACGGAAAGAGAGGCGCTGAGAAGTTCTGGAGTTCACCAATACATTCCATACCTTACACACCAATATGGGTATCAAAGACTCCAAACGACATTTGTTTTTCAAATACTATGGGGTTTTACATAGATACATTCAAACTGAAATGGATTTTCTGTACATCTCATCACTCGGTGCTGCTTATTGATATGATGTTAAAATCGAGCAGAAACTTAAGCACCATAACAAACGAGAGTTTGGGTCTGCAAATCCACAACAACCAAAGTATTTTAAAGACAACCCTAACAAACAATCTCTTGAAAACCACTCCAAGCCACAGGAAAAGAAGGGTCATGAGAAGACAAAGAAGGAAACCATAAAATGATGTGATTTCCACAAAATCCCATGGCACAACACCGAGGAATGTCGCTCAAAATAGTCATTGGTGGCTGAAATACTAACAGAAGACAGATCATCGACATAGACCCCACTGCTATTGTTGTGACCATATCAATTCAACCAGAAGAACCAATAGATCCTGAAGAGGGGGAGCACCTTTTTCATTCACAGATGTGGGTGAAGGGGACCCTGCTACATTTTATTTTTGATAGTGGAAGCTAGAAGAACCTCATCTCAATAGAGGTCATCAAACTGTTGGGATTTTCAACAACAACACACCCACAACCATACAAAATCAGGTGGCTTCGCTAGGGACATGATATTCATGTCAGCCAACAATGCTTATTTTCATACGACATCCAACCCTTCAAGGATGATGTATTATGTGATGTTTCCCCGCTGGATGTTTGTGATGTTCTCTTGGGCCAACCATATATATGGAAGCGCCATGTTATTTACGAGTCTTGACCCCGTTGTGTCATTGTTACTTTGGGGGGTCATATATATAGGATACCAGAGGTAATTATGATTATTATCTCACCTAAACAATGCCGCAAGGTAGTATCTCATACGACAAAATTTAACTTCTTCACAGTCTATTCAAAGCGTGAAGAAAAGAACACCACTGCAACCTCAGTCCTAGCACCTTCTATCCAATAGAAGCAGGTCAAAAAGATTGAAACAATGTGTAAAGATTCCTTCTAAAAATGGGCATAATCCATACTGGTTAAAAATTCCCAACCCTTCCAACCACAGGTTCGTGACAACCTTCAACAAGCTAAGCAACGCAACTTCTCCAACAAGGAAAGCAACTCAGCAAGATGCAAATTCAACAAACAATTTTCCCTCTCCTCTGGGCACTCAAATAAATGGAGACCATTGCTTCCTAAGGAGGGAGGATTTATCCAGGTGGATATCAGTGGCCACCCACCTTTTCCAATTGGCTCAAAACAATTTTCTAGCCATTTTGGTAATTTACTATTTTTAGCAGTTTTTAACTTCCGGGGCCATTTTGAGGACCTAAATGAAGGTTTTCCAGGATTGAGCTTCTCAATTACAGCCAAAGGATTTGATTGAGCACAAAAAATTAATCTCCTCGATGATACCTTTCCAACAAGCTATCGTGCACCCCAAACAAAGATCGTATGCCAAAGTTACGCCCCCGGGAAGTTGATACACCAAACTACCCAAAACGAGGTCCACAAAACTGTTGTCTTTTCATCTTCCAGGGTTAGGGTTTTGGATTTTCTTTATGATAAAAAGGCCTTTGGAGCCTCATTTTAAAATCATCTTCTCACAGATGCAAGTATCCATCACATCTCTTCTCAGAGATAAGATGCCACCATTCTAGCAAGTCTTTCACTATGTATTTTATAGTCTTTGTACATTTTCACTCATTAATAGAAAATTGTGTATTACTGTATATTTGTGTTTATGATTGCATCTATGATACATTTATGTTATAATATTGGATATCCAAGATATCTATGTACATTCCTTTATTATATCTCCGCTCTCATTTCATGTGGAAAATAATCTAGAGGGATTGGAGGTATGGCATAGATCATATGAGATTTTCCTTAGCCAAGGAAAATATACTGTTGAGATCCTAAAGAAATTAAAGATGATGGACTAAAATTCCACGAACACACCCATGGTGATAAATCTGAAGCTCTTGAGTGAAAAATCTTTAGATTTGGTGAATCCCACGATGTACAAACAATTGATTGGATCCTTGATGTACCTGGTTAACACTAGGCCATACATATGCTTTGCAGTGAATACCTTGAATCAACACATGGTTGAATATAGACAGGTAGATTGGATGGAAGCAAAGCATATGTTGAGGTACCTTCATGGTACAGTTGGATATGGATTGAGATATGTCTCGAGTGGATATGTGAAGCTACATGGATATACAAACTCTGACTGGGCAGGGAGTGCAGTGGATCAGAAGAGTACTTCCAGATGTTGCTTCAGTCTGGGATCAAGCATGATCTCATGGTCGAGAAGGAAGCATACATCAGTGGAACTCAATACTTTAGAGCTAGAGTATATCACAACAAGTGTGGCAAGCCGTGAAGCATTGTGGCTCCAGAAGTTGCTAGTTGGGATATTTGATCTAGAATTGAGCCAACTTTGATACATTGTGACAATCAAAGTTGCGTGAAGATTACCAAGAACCTTGTATTCCATGACAGGTCTAATAAAATAGAGATCAAATATCATTACATTTGGGACATGGTGCATAGAGGATTTTTTTAGCTCTAGTACATATCCATGGATGAGTAGAGTAAACATCCTCACCAAGAACTTGTCAATAGTGAAGTATGAGTACTTCAAGGACAAACTTGGAGTGTTTCCGAATGTCCACCCTCATTGAGAGGGAGGTGTGTTATTTATTCTCATGCCGGATAACCCCTTTGGCCAAGGGTTCCCTAGATTAGTCACGTGAGGTGACTAAGGGGGTAATGCACTATCAGACTTGGTGAGAGAAGAAACATCACACACATAGTCATAATACTATGGTGGAGGCTGTGTGGCTCCAAATAGTAACTGTGTGATACTTCAATGGATGTGTTCCACTGGAGGAGGCTGTGTGATTCCAGACAATAGTTGTGTGCTACTTCGGTGGATGTGTTCCACTGATGGAGGCTGTGTGACTCTGAAAAGTAGTTGTGTGCTACTTCGATGGATATGTTCCACTGGAGGAGGCTGTGTTACTCTGGAAAATAGTTGTGTGATACTTCGATGGATGTGTTCCACTAGTGAAGGCTATGTGACTTTGGGCAGTAGTTCTGTGCTACTTTAGTGGTTGTGTATCACTGGCAGAGATTGTGTGTCTTTGGACAATAGACGTGTGCTACTATAGTGGATGTGTGGATGTGTTCAACTGGAAGTGACTGTGTGTCACTGGAAAATAGTTGTGTACTACTTGGTAGTAGTTGTGATCTATTGGATGACATTGTAGTAGTTGTGTGCTACTAGTTGATTGTCATAGAGATTACCGGATCATTTGGATGTAGCTGTGTGTGTTACCATTTGATCATAGATATTGTTCCTGATGATTCGACCTACCGAAGGCATTGTAGCAGCCATGTGCATGCTAGAATATTGTAGAGTAGTCACTAGACTACCAGATGAAGACATCGTGAAAGATGCCTTCCTAGATAAGAGGGAGTGTTGATGTTTTGGTAGCTATGAGAGGACATTTCCCTCCTAGATGACCTTTCTTAGACACAGATAATATTACGGAAGAAAGAGATCCATTGAACATATATTGAAATACTCTAGAAGAGAAGTCGGCCTAGAAGACTAAAGTAATAATGAAAACACACTTGTCCAGAGAAGAAGAAGGCCCAGTCTAGTGGCCAGGAAGAATATAAATATAGGATGTCTTGGCTCATTTTTTCACTCACTCACACATTCCCAGCTACAGAGAAGCAAGGCACAACTTTGGAGGAGGTGACACAGTAGTTGCAACTGCACAATTTATTCTTGTTTAGTTTTTTGGTATCTCTCTCTTGTGTGATACTCCTTGAATAGGTGAACCACCTTTGTATGGTGCTGCTGTTGCAGCTGGGGTGGTATTTCTGGTTGAGCTAGCACTTGTGCTAGGTTTTATCTGATTGGAATTTCTTTGAGAACATAAACTATCTAAGAAAGGTTGCTTGGTTTTTCCCCCATTTGGGGTTTTCCTAGGATAAATCTCTTGTGTAATTTTCCTACTATTTATTCTGCTGCTATGGTATAATTGTTAATGTTAAGTAAGTTAAAGAACATTACCGCTCTATAAGTAAAGGAAAATCTAAAACTTCCTTCCAAATTCACCCTCTTTCCTCTGAAGTTCCTTAGATATGATTTGACCAAGAAGTTGAAAGAAAATATGTGCATCAATAAGGGAACAATACCAAGGGATCATATCTTAAGCCACCCAATTCCACCTCTTGAAAATGATTCAAGTTTTCTTTACACACCTACAAATATATAATCAAGTTCACCTACAAATTCCAAATATATAATCAATACTATTCTTTAAACCCAGTTAAGTGTTGGTGAAGGTGTTGATGAGGTTCAACCCAGGGATCACACAATTCTCTATTACCAAGTAAAATGCAAAGAATGGAAGTTGAACAAGTCTAGAAAGACAAATATTTGCTAGGTTCAATATGCCATTGGAGTTGGTGTTATGCTAAGTGACATGAAGAGTTATTTTTTGATAAAAGGGAAACCAACCTATCATTTAATGTGAAATTCAACATTTAGTTAATACATTGTGGTGCATGATGTTATTTTTTCCAAGGTGAAAGCTGTCAGTGTTTCATGGAAACTTGCATAGGAGACCTAGATAAAGCATACACAAAGAAATCTTATCAAGAAAAGGAAGAGAGATACAAAATGAAGAAAGAGAATCAATGTGTATTATGATCTTATCAATGAGTGACTGATCTTCACTCCTATAGGCAATGACATTCTATAATAGGAATGCATGCATAATAGTGATGGTCTAAGATTATAAAGTCTAAAATAAAACTAGTTAGTTAGCTCCCACTAAACTAGTGTTACTCCCACTGAACTAGTGTGCCGAAAGTAGAAATTTCTCCAACACCCCCCTAAACATCACTATGGAGTAAAAAGTGAGTCCCGAATACTAGGCCATATTAGGTACTCATGTACAATGCAACTAATGAACACTTAATAAAAATGAAGAAAGAGGGAAAACCACGTNAAAAGATAATGTATCAAAAGAAGAAAATGGTAGCTTCTAGGCAACTGTGTTCTTCACTGCAAGACGATCCCGCAAAGTTTGAAACTTCTGCTGACTAAAATTCTTCGTGAAGATGTAGAAATATTTATGGATCTGATGAATTCCTTTGGCAACCTGTCGGGCCTTATACCTCTTGATCCTGTGGACCCATATGCACCTAAAAATATTCCTTTATGGTGGAAGTGGAACCAGATGCCAAGTTTGATTCTCTAGGAGAGAGTCATGCTCCTCCTGCATGGCTTCTTTCCATAATAGCTTGCCCACAACCTTATTGTAGGTTTGCAGATCAGTAGATTGAACCATATAACAGTGCATGGGCATCGTAGTTTCTGAAGCTGAAAGTACATGAGAAGGCTCCTCATGATGAGATTGAGTCCTCCTCGAATCCAATGGATTCACTGCAAGGTTTCCTGCTGCCTTAAGTGTGGTATTTTCCTTCTTGGGCATATTCTGAAGCTTCGATGCTAGATTCTTATCTGGTTGTACTGCGTGCTTATTTCCATGTACAAAATATGAGTGTATGGAATCATCTATGACGTCTGAAACTGATGGAAGCACAAGAGTATATGCATTTTGCACTGGAGGTGCATGTAAATTACTCTCCTTATGTGTAAGTAGAATAGAGGAGTCATCATTAGAAAAATTAGTGAATTTATACAACCTTGACTTGTGATCCACCTCACCAATTGCAGTGATGGAATTGTCATGCATGTCAATTACTGAAACTAAATTTGATGTAAATTCAACCTTTTTACCTTTCTGAGTGATCTGATAAACTAAGAGAAGATTCATAGAAAGATTTGGAACATGTAGAACATTCTCAAAAATGCCATTGTGGAGTTCCACTCTCCCTTCTCCTGCTAATTCTACTGGAGTATCATCCCCCATGAGAATAGGGGGTCTTGAGCATGGACTCAAAGAAGATAAAACTTCCTCTTTCGCTGCCATATGATGGGATGCACCAGTATCTATAATCCATGAATCAGATTAGGAATTAATTGCAAGTAGGGCATGATGATTACCTTTCTTAGGAGTATGATCTTCTTCCTTTTGCTTCTTCACTCCCTCTGGAATGAAGTTTCCAAGGTTTTTATGTTGAAGTGCCTATGCCATAAGATCGATCTATTTATTCATGCATGTGGATTCTTCATGATTCAGTTTATTGCAGTAAGTGCACTACTTTCCCTTCTTCTTCTTCTTATTCAAATCTGAAGAGTCTTTGGAACCTGAAGAATCATTAAAGGGTTTGGAATATCCCTCCTTCTCGTTCTGTTTCTCCTTCCCGTTATGTTTGGATGATCCTTTTCCATCATGCATGGTGAGTGCATGTGATTTGGGTTCCTTCATGAGGCCCATATGTATGAGTTTTGTCTTCTTCTGTGTGAGAGAATCAATGAACTGATCCATCGTAGGAATTTTCTAATTTGTGCCCAAAAGACATCTGCCAAAATGGAAATTGGAGACATATACACCATATTCTGGTCCTAGATTGACCAAGATTGTTAGAATAACTTGTTTCTCTTGTGTATACTTTTCAATGCCACCTTCACCCAAGCTCAAAATCAAATATTTAAATTTAGTAAGGAAATCATGTATATTATCAAAACTCTTAGGGTCTATGGTATTCAACTCTACCTCAAGCATATGACCTCCTATCTCATCCTGATTTCCAAAGAGTCCTTCCAAGGTGGTCCAAATCTCATTTGGAGTCTTGCATGAGGAAACATAAAACCATAAATCAGTGGAGATTAATTCAAAAAGTAGTCTTGTGGCCTCATACTTACGGTTCACCCATCTAGTCTTCTCAAGTGCTGATGTAGGTTTTGTTTCTATCGCCATCGTCAAATTATTCAATACTTTTCTTTTGAGTTGGAATGCGAACTTAGACTTCCATTCAAAATATTTGTACATCGTGAGTATTGTCACTAGACTTGATTGAAGAAGTTGCATTGCCTCCATCCTTCTATTGATTATGAAAAGATCCCAAAAACCCAGATCGTGGATTTCGAGATATGACTGATGATGCTATGACAACTATAGATATGATAAAACAACTATATCTCCTAAAATATGATGTGGGTTTTGGATATTTCTGGTGAGCATGAGAATCCCTATGTTATACGTCTCTGGTAAAAGTTTCATCTCGATCGAGATCATGGATTTTGAGATATCACAATTTTACTGCAGAAAACAAATTTTTGGAGGGTTGCTGAATTGTCGCACCCTAGAGAAGGGTAAAGTGCGACGATGCTAAATCGTTGCACCCTAGTGAAGAAAACAGTGCGACGATTTTCAAAAATTGAATCATCGCACCCCGGATGAAGATAACAATGCGACGAAATTGTACCTTGGCTGTGTATAGGCTGCAATGATTCCAATCGTCGCACCCTTCGACAGAGATAGACCACGATGATTCCAATTGTCACACCTTTCGATAGGTAAAGGCTGCGACGATTGCAGAAACTAGGCCTACTCGAGGAATCTTTCGCTCTTCTCTGGCTTGTCTGGGTTTCTCCAAGAAGCTCGACTCTGATACCATGTCAGTGTTTCATGGAAACATGCACAAGAGACCTAGCTAAAGCATAGACAAACAAATTTTATCAAGAAAAGGAAGAGAGATACAATATGAAGAATGAGAATCAATGTGTATTATGATCTTATCAATGAGTGAGTGATATTCACTTATATAGGTACTTACATCCTATAATAGGAATGCATGCATAATAGTGATTGTCTAAGATTAGAAAGTCTAAAATATAACTAGTCAGTTAACTCCCACTGAACTAGTGTGCTGAAAATAGAAATTTCTCCAACAAAAGCATGAACTACATTGAAAATATATGCTTACTTGGATGTTACTACCCACATTTTAGTTTCTTATTTTGCAAGTACATTTCCTGCTCTTATGTTAATTGAGGCTAATTAGAAGTTAATTTAAAAATTGATGTAATTAATAATTGCAAATTTGATGATTTTCAAAGGAAAATGTATCATCAACCCAGTATGCAAATATCCAAGTTCTCTACAAACTATGGTCCATATGAAGTGTGGAACCATATAATACATAAGTTAATTATGAAAAATATCAATATTGAAAAGCCACCAACCTTTTATATTCCCAAAATAGAGGTTAAGCTCTTAAATTCCATTTTCATTGTAGTGAAAAGTAAGCAAAATATCATAGTCCATGATATGGTAAAGGAGATGTGGATAACAAATAATTGAAATTGGTGCATATTAACAAATATCAAATCTTAGTTTATATGGGTTGACCTTACTATATCAAGAATAAGGTCTCGTTGGCGACATCAATTGCATAAATACATGAAAATGTGGTCAAATGGCTAGTGGTTCAAAGCATTTTTGCTATATGTTGTGGTGGATGGGTGACATTTCCATAGCTTAAGAGTAAGTAAGGGTTTTCCATGGATTATATGAAAGTGACAATAATCACTTGCATAAAGGTGGGTGTCATTGAGGAGCTTGATAAGATGTATCATTATTGAATCATTCCCGATACTCCTCTTCACTCTTCACTGTAGAGCCTATCATGTCCCCTTCTTTTGGATCTGAGTTTTTCTCCTATATTTTAACCTTTAGAATTTCAAATAGAAAAAAAATTAGGATCCTTACACTACTCGACCATGGGAATACCGTTTAATTATGTCAATAAGTCCCACACCTTCATATTTAAACCACATGCAGTGTATGCAAAATATGGCATAGACATAATTCTTGATTTGGACCTCAAAAATGACAACACATTATTTGTATTCTTGACACAATAGGGAAGATGATCCATTTCATTCTTCTCTCATTTCTCAGCATTCAAAAGACATTATTTCACTTCCAACAATTCTAATTCTAGAAGGTCCTCTCGAGCATGTCTATGGATGAATTCGATCTGCCACATATCCTTCTTCTCCCTGATTTATTCAACTTACTACTGAATGATGTCTAACTCAACCTAGAATAGGATGAAGGTTGAGTGATACATCACCACTAGATCCATGTACATCAGGTTAAAAATTGTAGATAACCATCTAAGGTGGTACAGGCTTGTCATGTCCTGAGCCATTGGTCATTAGTATACAAATTCCTCTGAAGTGTTGTAGACAACAATTTTTTGTGAGTTTGTAAGATTTATCCTAATTCTAGAAAAATTAAGAGGGGGTATAATTTCCAGCATGAGGATACCCCCTTCTGAAAAATGAATCCAGAGTGCTTAACACACCTGCAAATATATAATTAGGACCACCTGCAAATATATAATCAATACTTTTCTTTAAACCCAATGAAGTGTTGGTGAAGGTGTTGATGAGGTTCAACCCAGGGATCATGCAATCCTCTGTTGCCAAGTAAAATTCAAAGAATGCAAGTTGTAAAAATCTAGAAAGATAAATCTTTGCAAGGTTCAATCTTCCACTCGAGTTGGTGTTATACTAAGTGACATGAAGAGTTATTTTTTGATAAAAGGGAAACCAATCTATCATTTTATGGGAAATTCAACATTTAGTCAATACATTGTGGTTCATGATGTTAGTGTTGCCAAGGTGAACCCATGAGCTACATTGAAAAATATATGATTACTTGGATGTTACTACCCACATTTTAGTTTCTTGTTTTTTCAAGTAGGTTTCCTACTTGTGTTAATTGAGGATAATAAGAAGTTAATCCAAAATTTTAAGGTCTCATGGTTTTTCTGCATTGTATATATATACATAATCTGTTTCCCCACTGTATTTCTCTTCCTAAAAATTTTCTCTATCCATTTCCCCTCGTGTCTGTATCAATTTCTATGCAACTTAGGTCTCAATACATAGTAAAAAGTGGGGATATGTACATGAGTGAGTTACCCAACTCCCAAGTACCTAATAACCTAATAAATGTCTTTATTTCTTAACATTTATTATTTCATGATTATATAACTATGTAAATTTATTATAATGTAAATCTAAGTAATTAATATTGGCCATGGCCATTACATCTAATAACCAATGTTCCACAAGAACAATTTGTCCACTCATCCAACACCATGAAACCCTGTATTCTTCCAAGAGGACAATATTGGTTCCAAGCACCTATCAACAAGTATCCACTCCTTTACAAGCAATATTGGTGAGACCTTTTGAGGTATGAGCCTTTCGTATTTGTTTAACATTGTTTATCTTAACCATTCATCCCAATAACATAAGTGAAAAACATTGAAATGTATACCACAAGCATAGATGCACCTATCTTTATTTTCTTCCTCCAAAGGAAAAGGTAGCCTCCAAAGTGGTGTTATCAACCCATTTTTCTCTCCAAAGGAGTTGCTCGACCAAGAATTTTCTCTACAAGTTTTCATGATTTTGTTTAGCATGCTCTGCCTCTTTTCCCTCTATTTGAAAATGGTAATTGACAATTGGTTTTCCAAGTATTTTTGTCTGGACATCCTTCAACCCATTGACCAATGGGCCTTCCCATGGGTGTGAAACCCTGCTTAGACATCCTAGGAGCCCCCTCAAATGGATGCCAATTTGGTGACATGCCTCCAAACAATTTAGTGAACTCTCCCAACAACAACATTGTCATGGGGGTTTGATGATCCTTCCATGGAGGCTTGCATAGAGGCCATTGAATTAGTTCAATAAAAATAAAATAGAGAAAAAATGAGACATAATTTGTTGAAAATGAGGGAAAATTAATGGCATCTGCTAACAAATCTCTAGATAACATTGAAGTCTTCTCCCCACACGTAAAAAACACTCACAAATTCTTAATATCACAAGCACATAAGTAATGGAGGCTCATCAGGGGTTATATCAAAGAGATCATAAAATTTAAACTATACTATGTAGAAAATTAGGAAATCTATTAAGGAGCTTCTCATTTCATTTAAGGAAACAAGTGAGCTACTCTTGGCACTTCCACAAATCTCACTATTGATTATGGAAACTGAACATGTGAAGTAGAGTGAGTATGAAAAGTTAGAGAATAGATCATGGTTGTTAGAGGCCTTACAAAGTTATTGCACAATTTTGGAACACCTGGTCAACTCTTCTATGCTTCTATCACCATCCTCTATATCAAAACTATTAGTTCAAACTGTTTATGGTGGGTGTTTCTCTATTCCAAGGGACCCTGGACCAAAAATCTATATGACCTGATCTTTTCTGTCAACAAATCCTACACCTTCTTCATATTTGAAACTAGATGCAGTTATATCAAAGAGAGCATAAACTTTAAACTATACTATGTAGAAAATTGAGAAATCTATTAAGGAGCTTCTCATTTCATTTGAAAATTAAGGCAACAAGTGAGCTGCTCTGGACACTTCCAGAAGTCTCTATTTTTTTAGTACTGTNTTTAGTGAACTCTCCCAACAACAACATTGTCATGGGGGTTTGATGATCCTTCCATGGAGGCTTGCATAGAGGCCATTGAATTAGTTGAATAAAAATAAAATAGAGAAAAAATGAGACATAATTTGTTGAAAATGAGGGAAAATTAATGAGATATGCTAACAAATCTCTAGATAACATTGAAGTCTTCTCCCCACACGTGAAAAACACTCACAAATTCTTAATATAAAAAGCACATAAGTAATGGAGGCTCATAAGGGGTTATATCAAAGAGATCATAAACTTTAAACTATACTATGTAGAAAATTAGGAAATCTATTAAGGAGCTTCTCATTTCATTTAAGGCAACAAGTGAGCTGCTCTTGGCACTTCCACAACTCTCACTGTTGATTATGGAAACTGAACATGTGAAGTAGAGTGAGTATGAAAAGTTAGATCATAGATCATGTTTGTTAGAGGCATTACAAAGTTATTTCACAATTTTGGAACACTTGGTCAACTCTTCTACGCTTCTATCACCATCCTCTATATCAAAACTATTAGTTCAAACTGTTTATGGTGGGTGTTTCTCTGTTCCAAGGGACCCTAGACCAAAAATCTACATGACCCGAGACTTTCTGTCAACAAATCTTACACCTTCTTCATATTTGAAACTAGATGCAGTTATATCAAAGAGAGCATAACCTTTAAACTATACTATGTAGAAAATTAAGAAATCTATTAAGGAACTTCTCATTTCATTTGAAAATTAAGGCAACAAGTGAGCTGCTCTGGACACTTCCAAAAGTCTCTATTTTTTTAGTATTGTATCTAGGGGCTAGATGTTTTGGGGAATATTGCTGGTTTGCAATGAAAGTGGATTGAGAATTGATTATTTTCCATTCCTAAAGTTTTCCATTATGTGCACTGAAAATTATCATCAACCTTTCCATGATTCTTATGTCTCCATGGCCATTTATGTAGCTTCTCTTTTTATTTATTCAATTAACATTCATGTCAACCTGAAATATATTATCTGATAAATAATTATATTACAATTAAAAAGAACAAAGAAAAGGAACAAAAAAACACCTCCTTTCTACTTCTCCCTTCTACTAAAGGATTACATAATTGTTCTTCTTCTAATATTTCTAATTCTCCACACTTTACATTTGATGCCACCTTTGAAAACAAAGATGATGAGTTTATAAAAAATGTAAGTCAATCTTTGACATGTAGATTCCAAGCTAGTTATTGCTATACTGTTGTCTTGACATTACACTATTAATTTCAGTTATGACTATTATGATATCTATGCAGCAAAAGTCCTATAACTCCTTGGCGCACCCTTTTTGAATGCACTTTGATATGCACATGTAGAGTCCAAAAATGTCATTGCTAGACTGTTGTCTTGACATTGAACTATTAATTTCAGTTATGAATGTTTTGATGTCTACGCAACATAAGTCCTCTAACTCCTTGGAGCACCCTTTTTGAATGCACTTTGCTATGCATATTTAGAGTCCAAAAATGTTATTGCAAGACTACAATCTTGTCACTACAGTAGTAATTTCAAGTTGAGAATAAGTGTTCATATCACTGCCCTCCAACTGTCCTATAACCATCCTTGGAGCACCATTTGTGAATGCACTAAAACACCTGCAAACCATATACTCTTCAATAACCACCATGACCACACTGGATATGAAGAGTGTCTTGTTCCTCCTCTTACTAATGCTTCCATAAATAGGGATCACGAGTTCATAAAAAGTATTATACATGGTTTCGCCTATAGAAACCAAGACATTCATTACAAGGCTGTTGTATTGCCATTGTACTATTAGATTGAAATAAAAAAATTGTTAATATTTAGAAAAATCTTGAGCTTAGAACATTTGCTTTAATCAAGTCCCCTTGATTTCCAATGGGAGGCTTGACTAGAGCATGCCATCCTTAACCTCCACTTTCAATTCTACATTCTAGTCCATCAATAATCCTTCTTTAGACATGGATTCTTCTACTGTGTTGATTTCTTGGTAAACATGATGAGAAGATATTTTTAAAAAGATTGATGCCATTCTTTTTAATTGCTCCATAATAGGTTGTAAAAACATATTTCCCATCCTAAACTTACCATCTATTCAATTGATAACCATAGTGGAGTATCCAAATCCCTAGAGCTCTATTACAACCTTCTCTTCTGCCATGTTCAACAAGAGTTTCAGTTCCATCAATTCAGAATAGTTGTTAGAGCCTACCGCTAGGCCTGCTTGTTAGTTTTAGCTCGATTTGGTGTCTAAAATGTGCCTATTGTCCTGGGATAGCTGATGGACACCTTAAATTAACCTAGATCAACATTTCTTATCTCAGCCTTAGGTTTAGGTTTGCAACAATTTCTCTTTGAGTGGTTTGTGTGACCTAGACCAAGGAGGGTGCAACTCTAGGTGGATGCTAGTGGAGTGTGGGTCCCTTTCCAAGGGGGGGCGCACCTCCTAGTGGAGAGTGGGGTCCAAAAACCCAAACTCTTATCCATTGAGGCCAATCCTTTGGAAACTTATCAAAGATGATGGGAGGATGATAGGGAGATAAAAGAAGGCTAAGAGTGAGAGGAAAAAACACATTCTCATTTGTGAGCTGAGAAAGTGAGTTGAAGGAGGGTGCTAGAGTTGGAGTGAGTGGCTAAGTTTTGCAACTAAGAAAGTGGAGAACATGATAGCCATATTCATGGAATATTGAGGGATGAAGGAATTGGGAAAAGTTAGAAAAATATAGTCTAATATTTCTAGGTGCAGTTGGGTCATGCAATAACCTTTCTAAGGGTTGCATAGACCGTACAACAGGGCATACAGGTCTATACAACACAACAAATTTGTGGCAATTATTTCTAGGTTTTTCAGACCAAAAATGCGCACTAGGATGACCGTAGCACTGGGAAAAAGGGTAGCAATAGTAGGGAAAATTTCTGCACTATTTGTAGAAGTGTTGGAGGGCCATATAGCTCCCAGAACATTGCTTATTAGTGTTGTAATAAATTTATGTGTTGTTGTTGTAATTTTCCAGAAATGACTGTGTAATTTTGCTGCTATTATATTTTCCCAGAAGACTCAATAAATCCCCTCCTTAGCTAGTTTTCCCCACACTGGGGTTTCCAAGGTAACATCTGGTGTCTATGTGTGTTTATGATTGGTTTACTGTATGTTTCCACTACAATTTTTCTATTTTATATCTCAACTGTAGATTACTGTATAAATTCAAATTTAAATATCAGTATTGATATTTCTTGGTTTAGTAAATTTATTGGAAGCCATCTCAATGACTGAGATATAGGTATAAATTTCAACATGGTATCAGATCTTAGCCTTTGAGTATAAGACAACCAAGTGACTTGTTGTGTAGCCTAGGAAAGGTAAATCAACAAGTGGACAGAATACTAGATAGTGTGGGAGAAACATGGCTAGTGCAGGGTTAAGGGTTGAGGATAGGTTGGATGGAGCCTCAAATTTTTGTCCTTAGAGGGAATGAAATAGCTTGGTGCTGGAGGAGAATGGGCTACTGGAAATTGTAGAAGGCAAAGTGGAAACCCCAAATGATCTAGCGGAGCTAGCTGTCCATGCCAAGAAGGATGTCAAGGCTAGAAGGATACTTGTGGATGCTGTCAAGGACCACATCATTCCACACTTTTCTAGAAAGAAGACAATAAGGGAAATGTGGGAGGCCCTGGTAAAACTATACCAGTCTGACAACCAGAGTAGAAATATGTTGCTCAAAGAGAAGATAAGAAGCAAGAAGATGGCTAAGGGAGAGTTGGTGGTCACTTACCTCACAAAGTTCAGTCATATTCAAGATGAACTTGTAGTAGTGAGAGAGACCATAGTTGAGACTGAGTTGGTGAGGACAACCTTGAATGGCTTCACCAAGTAGTGGGACATGTTTGTCCAAGGGGTGGTTTCACAGGAGAAACTCCTTGAATAGGAGAGGTTATGGGATGACTTCACCCAGGAGGAGATGTGAGTGGATGCATATTAGGCTAGTTAGCCGAAGAGTGAGGAGGAGGAGAATGTGGCTCTTCATGCAAAGAAAATAAGTGGATATGGAGGCTCCAAGGACATGGGCAAAGTGAGATGATGTGCATGTCACAAAACTAACCACTATGCCAACAAGTTTCCTAAAAAGATGAAGGAGTTGGAGATAGAAGCTACAACATCTATTGAGATAGATGCATTTGTAGAGAAAATTGATGACGATTTTTCTCTGGTTTCCACTCTTTATAGCAACAACAGGTTAGTTGAGTTTGAGGACATCGGGGCATGATTCATAGACAACAGGTCATCTCACCATATGATGGGAATGAAGTCAATGGTCCTTATTTTTTTGGAGACGGGCTTAGACTGCCATATGAAGAGTGGGGCACACACTAGACATGCAGTAAAGGGGGTTGGATGCGTCAAATTCTAGCTAGAGTCAAGAGTGTCTCTAGAGGTGGATGAGGTGATGTATGTGCCAGATTTGAAGATTAAATTGCTCTCTATATTATCTTTGTAAGATATGGGGTATGATGTAATGTTCATTGATGGACATGCTCATACGGGAAAAGTGAGTGGCCTTGGATGCAACAATGAGGCTTGGCATAAGGTAAGATATGATGTACATGGTGCTAGGACAACCTGTAGGTGGGTCTAGGGAGATATTGGATGAGAGATCAATGTCAAAGAAAGTCAGTTGGTATGACTTGAAATTGATGGCTGAGCAGAACAACACATCAGATTAGATTGTAATAGAAGTAGCAGGTGGATATTCTGGTTCAGAGGGAGAAAATACAACAACAACAACATATTTTATTGGATTAGAGATTGATCTTGGTGGAGAAACCTCCATCACTAAGAGGGAGTGTTATTTTTAGCTTGGTTTGGTGTCTCAACTATGCCTATTGTCCTGGGCCAGTTGAGGGACACCTTAAATTAACCTAGATCAACATTTCTTATCTCAGCCTTAGGTTTAGGATTGCAACAATTTCTCTTTGAGTGGTTTATGGGACCCAAACCAAGGAGGGAGTACCTCTAGGTGGCTGCTACTGCAATGCAGGTCTCTGTCCAAGGGGGGGTACCTCCTAGTGGAGAGTGGGGTCCAACAACCCTAACTCTTAGCCATTGAGGCCAAGCCTTGGGACACATGTCAAAGAGGATGGGAGGCTTCTAGGGAGATTGTTAAGAACCAAAGATTTGAATAAGAAATACAACAGAATAGATCCAGGAATAACATATGAAAACCACACTTTATTATAAGAAAAACCTTGAGGTAGGGAAACACCATACAATGGATCCTATTATGGAAGGGATCCTCTCCTATTCACTTGCCTCTTCGAGGGGGATTCCTCCTATTGAGCTACCACTCCAAATAAAATAATTCTCTTCTATATGTCATTACATTGTATGAACCCATTTATATAGTGCTACCAACCACCTAAGAACATTCTAGAGGTGGAACCTTCTAGAAGTATAAGTCCTCTTACATTTATTATATCTAACTAACTACCATAATGGGCCTTATTTAATACTATAGTGGACCTATTCCACCTTACATTGAATGGCCTCCACCATGGGCCCTTTGGGCCCCCCACTACCTCTCTAGATACCTAACATTCCATCCCCGTTATGAAAGCGTTGTCCTCAATGCTTGGTGTACAACCATATACCAGGGTCCCATGCATAAGTGTGGACCATGGTACTGAAGTAGACTAGAGATCTAGGGTCCCCTTGAGAAATGAAATCCACCATGCTGAAGTAGTCCAACCACCATTGTAAATTGGGGTCCCATGTCCAAGTGCTCATGTGAAATCCATAGGGAAGATATCGGAACCCAATAACCAATTGAAAATTATGCTCCAAATACTAACACCTATCCTATGGATCCAAATAATAATATCCATCCACATAGTGGGAAAGGATCAAAACTAAATTTGGAAGGAATAATACCACTGCAGAATATGCAGGATAGACACTAGTAACCATAACGAGCTCCTAATTTTTCACATTGATGTTCTGTACAGAAGGTGGAGTAGAGTCATCAAATAAAATATGAAAGTGGTTGTTATCCCAAAAATGACAATTATCAATATACCAGTCATCACAATCGACCTCAAAATCATACCAAGAATATGGTTCTTGATTATATTCATCCATGATATCTTCCATAAGATATCTCTCCTGCATGCTATCCAAGATCCTTTGCATATTGTGACAACTATCCCTAATAACTTGTTGTCCCTCATGTAGATGGTGCTCAATGAATTCAATCTTCCGTAGAATTCCCATGAGGAGTTGAGAGCTAATATCCATTGGAAACACAACATATAATATATCAAAAAAATTCTCTTAAAATTATTTATCCAATGAAATTGATATGATAGCAATCTGAACACCCTGTGAAAAGTTATGAACTTTGTAGTCCCACTGTTGTCACGAAAAATCCCCCAAAATGACTGATTTTAAATCAACGATATCTTCACTTACAGAGCTCCGGTTTCGGTGATTTTTTTTTGAAATTAACTATTTTTGAAAGAAGAACTCATATATGTATTTTTTTTTTTTTTAGCAAATTCAGCCTCCAGGTGCTACACGAATAAAAAAATCATGCTGCCGTCCACAAAAAAAACCCTGAAAAATTGCAGATTTTAAAATGTCGATATCTTGACTTCCTAGACTCTGTTTAAGATAATTGTTTGTTAAATTGGGTGTTTTTCTAAGAGGAACTCATATCTACAACCCATTTCTTCAAATTTTGCACAGAAACATACAAAAATTGTCCGGAATGTCATGGCCCTCTTTTTCTTCTCTGAAAAAATTTGCAAAAATGAAAAACATTGCCCACACTTCTTGCCAAAGAAAGTACTTTGATACCACTTGTTAAGAACCCAAAATATTAATAAAAAATACAATAGAATAGATCCAAGAATAATATATGAAAACCACACTTTATTATAAGAAAACCATTGAGGTAGGGAAACACCATACAATCAATCCTATTATGGAAGGGATCCTCTCTTGTTCACTTTCCTCTTCGAGGGGGCTTCCTCCTATTGAGATACCACTCAAAATACAATAATTCTCTTCTATATATCATTACAAACCCATTTATATAGTGCTACCAACCACCTAAGAACATTCTAGAGGAGGAACCTTCTACAAGCAAAATATCTATTACATTTATTATATCTAACTAACTACCATAATGTGCCTTATTTAATACTATAGTGGACCTAGTCCACCTTACATTGAATGACCTCCACTATGGGCCCTCTGGCCCCCCCACTACCTCTCTCTATACCCAATAAATATAAAAGGAGGGTGAGGATAAGAGGACAAAATAGATTCTCATTTGTGAGATGAGAAAGTGATCCGAAGGAGGCCACTAGAGATGGAGTGAGTGCCTGAGTTTTGTAGCTAAGTAAGTGCAGAACATGGTTCCATATTCAAGGCGTATTGAGGGCTGAAGGAGTTGGGAAAAGGCAATAAAATATAGTTTGATATTTCTGGGTATATTTAGGCCATGCAACAACCTTTCTTAGGGTTGTACACAATGTACACCAACCTTTCTAAAGGATGTACACACCGTACAATAGGCCATACAAAAAAACATATTTGTGGCTGATATTTGTGGGCTATTCAATAGACTAGAGAGGTGCACTAGGAGGCCATACATCTGGGAAAAAGGGAAGCAACAAGGAAAATTTCTGCACTATTTGTAGAAGTGTTGGAGGGCCATACCACTCCCAAAACATTGCTTATTAGTGCTGTAAGAAATTTTTGTATTGCTATTGTAATTTTCTAGAAATGACTATGTAATTTAGCTACTGTTATATTTGTCTAGAAGAATCAATAAATTCCTCCTTAGCTAGTTTTCCCCACACTGCGGTTTCCAGGGTAACATTTGGTGTTTATGTGTGTTAATGCTTGTTTTATTGTATGTTTCCACTGCAAATTTTCTATTTTATATATCAACTGTAGGTTATTGTATAAATTCATATTTACATATCAACATTGCTATTTTCTGGTTTAGAAAATCTATTGGCAGCCATCTCAATGACTGAGATATAGGTATAAATTTCAACACTTCGTTGTATTGGAAATAATGAGAATCATACATAAAAATAATAACACCTTCTCCACATACCTTCTGGTGCTCATGGCTAGTGCCATCGAGATAAACCTAAACACCCATCTTATGATAACTCGACGTTCCAATTTTCTCTGGTTTATATGATTCATTGGAATTTTAATGCTCTTATAATTGTTTTGAATTGTTGTGCACAGTGAAAGGAAGGCACCTCCTTTTCTTGAAAAATGTTTTCATTCTATGCTAACCATATACCCCATTCGACCATGAGAGAATGTTCTCTAAAACTAATTATATTCTTTTCATATAGTTTTTAAAGAACTCACCTACAATTAGCCCAATCCATCCCCCAACACGTCCTGCCATTACATCCATTTCTATTGAAAACAACCTTGTGTATTGACAACTAGTAAGAAAATTGTCTATGGTTTCTTCTACCTATTTGCAAAGTGAGAATCTTCCAGGTCCTCATCTTTTTGTTCTAACTAGAACTTCACATATTAATGACTTATTCTAGAGGGACAACTTCATAAATACTTTGGTTTTAAGAGGTGCATTGAGCTTCCACATAGCCTTCCAGTACCAGACCATACCTTCCCGATTGTTCTTTTCACTCAGAACCTTGTAACCCAATCTGGACGTGTAATCCTCCATGGCTAGGTTTTGAGACCAGACCAGGGAATCTTCCTCTTTAGTTATTCTTATGTAGTTCTACTCAACAAGACCAACATAGCCTTTCTAGAACTTAGATTCCATCTCTATCATGCTTACTGGATCTCTAATTTTCCAGCCTTGGTTCTGAAAAAAATCTAAGGTCCTATGAGGCTTCCAACTAGGTTTGTCTTTGACTTGAGATTGGCTCTAAGTTTCAACTGTCAAACTGCTCTTTGCTGTTTTTTTATTACAAAAAATAGTTCATGATATTTTCAGTTTCAGTGTTATGGTTATATGTGCATTTAAGGTGCCCTTGCATGTAGTTTTAGTAACTCAACATTTATCACATGCATACCTTAATAAATATAACACACCTCTAGGTATTTAGAACTATATAATGTCGATCTAAACTCTAACATGCATGAAATTAGGACACAAGTGTTTTTGGTCAACACGATCCTAGATAAAACCTCCCTGAGGAAAAACAACTTGGAATGTAAGTCTACATAAGTAATGTAAGAAGTACGAGATACAAAAATTACACTAAACAAATGAACCTGATACAATGGCAACTCCTCTCAATCTTCTATAAAGCTCCAAGAAGATGAATGCTCCCAAGCATGGTGTGCCCTCCTCACTTGTTGCTCTATCCCACTCTAGCCTTGTGACCTTGCTCCTTATTTCTTTATAGAAGAAACCCTTGCTCAAAAATCTTCTCTTGTGTGCTACCTCTTCTAGGAAACAATCCAAACAACAATTGACCAAGGATAAGGCATGAACACTAGGTATGCACCCTCCTCCTATAGTGCACCCTTATCCAAGAAAGGGTGAACACCACAAATAAATGAGAGGAAAATCCTCCTAGAGCCCTCCATGGAAGGAGGCACCCTTTCTTCCATTCCCATATCCATTGCTCTCCTCTAGCTCTCCAAGCGAACAAAAGAGTGAATGAGCCTCCAAAGGCCCTATGAGCCCCTCTTGAACCTCCATAAGGAAACCTAAGAGATGGATGGCTAAGATCTCTCCATCCCATCTCTAATAAAAGGTTGAGATCATCCTGAGATAATATCACTCACAAACCCACTTTGGGTTAAGTTCCCTAATTTCACTGTATGTCCCCTCATTCACCCACTTAGTGAATAATTTGTCACTTTTGCCTTAAGTGACAAAAAATCAACTTTTTGACTTAAGTGAAGTCAAAGTTTAATTATACATAAATTACAAGGTACATAGTCCCAATGTACTTCCCTCTTGTGGTTAGAGACTCAAAACCACAAGGTGACCACTTCCCAAGGTACCCAAATCTCAACATTCCCTCTTACCAAGGAAAAGTTTTCTCTCCAACCCCCTCTTGTCTCTGAAGTAGACATGCTTTCTCCTTGAAAACACCTTGGTAAGAATATCATTGATTTGCTAGTCAGTCGAAATGTACTGAAGTTGTACGACCCCTCACTGAATCCAATCTCTGATGAAGTGGTATATGATATCTATATGCTTTGACCTGTCATGGAAAATTGGATTCTCAAAGAGTTTGATACAACTCTGATTATCGTAGTGAATGACAGTCAGAGGCAACTCCTGACCAAATAATACTACCAACATCTTACGAAGACAAATAGCCTCGTAACTAGCCTGATTGGTCGTCATACACTCTACCTTGGATGAACTCAAAGAAACTAACTTATATTTCTATATATAGGAGGAAACAAGTCTTGACCGAACCCAAAACAACACCTTGAGGTGCTCTTCCTGTCAATAGCACATCCTGCCCAGTCTGAGTCTGTGTAGCCAACCAAACTGAATCCATCCCCTCTGACATATTCCTATCCATAATCCACTGACCCTAAAATTTACCTCAAAACATGTTTTTCCCTAATCCAATGAACTCTCCTTGACTCCACCATGTACTGACTGAGAGTGTTCATGACAAAAAAAATATCTGGTCAAGTGTTGACTGGATACATCAATGATCTAATCAATTGTCTATATCTTGTAGCATCCAACAATTGGGAATATGAAGCACTAAGCTTCTTGTAGTTGGTGACCATGGGTTTCGACATAGGCCTACATTCCTCCATCATAAACCTACTCAAAATTTCTACAACATACTTCCCCTGTCCCATGAAGATGTCACCCTCCTCCTGCCATACCTCCATGCCCATAGAATAATGCATCAAATGAATGCCACTCATCTCAAACTCTAATGCAAGTCCCCACTTGCACTCAACTATGAGATTCTCCAATCCCGTGATGAATAAGTCATCCACATATAAAATGAGAATGAGTGTGTCCTCACCTCTAATGATGTAATATAGATTAGGATCAACATCACTCTTCTCAAATCCCATCTGAAGCAAATATGAGTCAATACGTGAATACCAAGCTTTGGGAGCTTGCTTCAAACCATACATTGCCTTTCTCAGAAGGAACACATGAGACTCTCTCTCACTCACCTCGAATCCCTATGGCTTCTCAATGTAAAACTTCCCCTAAATAAATCCATTGAGATATATGGTATTTACATCTAGCTGATGTATCCTCCAACCCATCTCTACCGCTATGGCAGTAATACTCCTAATGGAAGTGTATCTCACAACTAGCGTGAATGTCTCATCATAATCAACTCCCTATACCCGAGAGAATCCATGAGCCACAAAGAGAGCCTTGAGTTTCTCTATGCTTCCATTTGCAACATACTTGGTCTTGTACAACCATATAGAAGTTACAAATGACTTCCCCTCTAGCCTCATAACCACCTCCCAAACATCATTGCACATAATGGATTCATACGCCTCCATCACGACCTCTCACCAAAACTGCTGGTCAACTGCCTGCACAAATGTCTGTGGCTCTGCATTTGAAATGATTTTCAGAATCACTAAGTAGGACGCAAGTCTATCTAGTGATTTTCTCTATCTAAACTATCTCTTGGGATTTCCTATATTCTCCTTGGCTTCCTTCAAGAACTCCTAAAACCATCTTGGTTTCCTCTTCCCTTGAGTAGTAAAAGGAGAAGTAATATCTCCTCGCCTAAGAGTATCTTCCTCGAACCTGATCCCAACACATTGATATCTTGAAGTCTCTACACCCTATGCCTATACCCCTTGCGACTGTGAACCTGAAGCTGTGCAAGGTGACCCTATCACCCTTGAAATTGGTGTACTAGACACCTGAGGCTGTGCTCCCTCTGAAACATCAATCTATGTCTCTTCATCATCCTTAATACCGACTCTCAACTCAAGAGACCTCTGAAAATCTCTACCCTCCTCAAATCTAAAAATCTGCTCACCACCACTCTCCGTTGTGATGTAATGTAAATTTGGTAGGCCTTTGAGACCTATGAGTACCCAACTAGAATCCCCTGCTAGGTTGTGGGGTCTAGATTTGTCCTCCTCTCTGAGGGGACATGAAAATAAGTCAATCAACGAAAAATCCTGATGTGCTCAACATCGGGCCTCCTCCCAGTGAAGGCCTCCTCAACAGACTTCTTCCCCAAAATCCTATGGGGACTCCTGTTCTATAGATAAACTGTAACAACACTTTCCTTGGCCCAAAGGTATAGGGGAAAACTATAATTATGCACCATAGATCTCACTACACCTCTAATCGCCTTGTTTTTCCTCTCGACAACCCCATTCTGCTGGGGGTTGTAAGGAACATGTTGGTTTTGGAGCCTGATTATCTTCCTGATTCAGAGGTCCTTGCTTTCAGCTGTGTTTATACCCCATGAAGTATTTACACCCTAGAAGTATGTACACTCTTCCACGCGGGGGAGTGCAGAGGGGGGGTACCC